>PVKM010045681.1:0-11901 GCA_004027735.1 Carollia perspicillata
AAAAAAAAAATGTCCTGGTAGCATCACATGTGCTGATCTTTGCTATAGACTGCTTAGACATTGTAGCTGTGGCCCCTCCTCTCAGTGTAGGAGACAGAATATTAAGCAACATTTAAAATATCTTCCCTTCCCCTTGACTAACTTCATTTTCCTTTGACATATTAGCTGAAATTCCACCAATAAGATTTTTGGTTAACAAAGGTCTTCCTTTGAGACCACAGATCCTTGCAGAAGGGTTGTAGACTATCATTCATTTACACACGAGTGTGAATTTGTTCCAAATGGCTTTCTCACGAAAGCCTAGCTGAGGTGATGACTTGCACTGAAAGAGTAGAATTTGATAGGTGGGAAAGGGAGAAAAATGGAATTAATTTTGAGCAACCGGAAAGGAAGACTAGACCAGAGAGAGTATCACAGCAGTGCGTTTAGGATAGCAGGAGGACCCCAGAAGACCTGCTCTCCAGGATTTGGAGAATGTGTAGGGCAGGCAGGCAAGGGAGGATGTGAAACCAAACTTTACTTAGACTTGTTTCCAATTCCATGCTAGAAAGCAGAGCCTCCTGTATGTAAATAGACCTCATCTGAGATTTTCATAAGACATCTAGTACACAAGTCTGGCTATTAGAATTATCTCACTAGTAAAACATGTCCTGACAAATATGTTTATACTACTTCTGTGTTTGAGAAAAGATGGTTTCACATACATTTATCAGAAAACAGAAAAGGAGAGTAAGGGGGTAATTTGCAAAGTCACTGAAGGGTGAGATTTCATAATTTCCTTTCAAGTTTCATCAGGGAGGGAGGTGGGAGCTGTACCTTTAGTGGAGGGAAAGAAGAACAGGTCTCTCCGACAATGTCAGCACACCAGATATCTCACCCTTTGCAGTATGATGTGCCTCAGAGGCCGGAAAATAGAGGAACTGGTCGTCAGCAGCAGGATGCAGTCAGAGAAAACTGACTACTCATCTCCTCTCACTACACCTGGCCAGAATCAAGTGTCTGTTGCCTTTAACTTTCTGTCTTGTGTAAAACAAAGAACACAGCTCTGAAAAGCTTCAGCTAGGGAAAGTAGAAGGGGAGGAGCAAGGGATGCCCATGGAGTATATAATATAGTCAGGGGGATTATTCAGAAAAAAAAAGTCCTCCTTGATTTTCTTCCTCCAAAATTGGAGGAGAGAACAATCAGACATAGTATAAAGGGCAATAAAGGTGATCCAGATCTGAAAATGAAGGGGTGGGGGGAGGAATTTGTTTCAATCCCCTACTATGATTTTTGGGGAAGAAGGTTTGCATACCACCAACTTTGTGGCCAATTAACTTCCCTGGGCCTCAGTTTCCTCCTGTTTAAAATGAGGGTATTGAACCAGACAGACTCCAAGATGCCTTTCAACACTTAAATTATATGATTCTAGGATGATTAATGTTATAATACATTCTTTGGCAACATCTGCATCTATTTAAGCTCATAAATGTTGAGAAGAAATATTTGGTATGTAGTAAACCAGGAAGCAGGTAGCTCCCTTTAAATAAATACTCATCCAACATTGATGAAGTTTCAGGTTTTATCAACCTTTGCTAGACTCCCACAGTTGCCTGTATCTCATGAGACTGGATAATGTTTTCCATCACCTAGAATTCTTGGGCTTAATTTAATTTTTATATCTAATGGATGACAGCTCTGAGTAATTTAAGATTGTTTATAAGGTTCTTAAAAAACTGAAGTTGTCAAAATAGCAGAAGACAAGCAAACTGTAATTAATGATGTGGGAGGAACATCATTTCAAGCAGACTGGGGAAAAGTTAGTTTGAAGGAATAAATACTTTTTCTATAATGCATAGAAAAAAACATTAAACAATGTAAATAAAAGGTTGCAACTTGTGGGTCTTTAGTTCCATCCAATCCATCAGACGTGGATTTGTCTGTCCACTAGGAGTTTTTCAGAATTGTGAATTTGAATGATTTTAAGATGAGTAGGTACTTACATCTGGGCAAGCATCCTCCCGCTCCCCTCCCACCAGCCACTCAGCCCATTATCCTGCCCTAGACCCTAATCACCTTTGCACACTTTCTGGGTGCCAGGGCATTTGATTTTGGGGGTGTGATGCAAATGCAAGTGAAAAAATTTTCCCAACTCTTTCTGTATCACAGAGGCTAGAAATTATACCACAGGAATTTCCTGAAAAATCACTAGCAGGAGACATATACTTGTTCCAGGAAAGTGGTCCTTACCTCTACATCTCCAAGTCTTCCTAAGACTTCTGCATTTTAAGAATCCCCACAAATGGTTCTCGGATAATTCACAGAATTAATATCCCCCCATTTTATAAACTTCATTGAGAATACAGGGTTTTATTTTTCCACAGGAGTCAAGTGTAAAAAGTGAATTTTAATTCCAAAGGACAGCCTTTCTCAGGCAGAGGGGACCGGTTTCCTTATTTTATAGTCAGAATGGTAAGTGCTCTAGTGAAAGCATCCGACCTTGTTGTCCTGAATGATTCCTAGAGAACTGTTTGCAAGCAGAGCAAACGAAACATAGGCATTGTCTACGAAGCTCGATATAACATTTTTATCTATAACAAAAACCATTTTAAAAGGTCAAAGAAAATTATAAATGTTTATGATCACCATGGACACATTAGCATCTTTACAACTACGTTTTCTACTTTAAATTCATATTGGAAATTTCATAAGGAAAAAAGGTTAACATGAGATAATCCTTAATTTCCTTCCCTTCAGCCCCCCCAAAATCTTTAAATAAATTTGTGGGTACCATAAAGACACTTTATTTTAGGGTTAGGCCACAAAGTGACCAGTTAAGTTTTTTCTGGTGGAATGTGTTTTGTTTAGGAGGTGGCAAATTAAGAGGAAAGGGGAGAATTAAAATATTTGCAAGATGTCATTAATCTCCAGCAAGAGCCTAGAGTTGTTGTTTTTTTCCCCCCTTCATTTCAGAACTAATCCAGCTTTCTGTTATTTGGCTCAGAAAAGTCTTAAATCTGTAACAAGAGAGTAACTTCCTGTTCTCAAGAGTTAGGCTGCCAAAGAAAACATTTACAAGAAAAGTCCCAGGGCCAAAAAATTGCCTACTAATTATTTCTCAACCCCCCTTCTACCCCTAATTCAGGAAGGTGAATGCTGTAAATGCTCTATGTTAAAACTCGAAAGTATGTATTGAAAAATTAAGAGAAAACCCCCAAGAACTGTTTGCCATTTATTTATACTTTATTGCATTCAAATTACATCAGTTTTACGGTCCTTGGGCACACATTAACGTTTCTTATAAATTTTGTTCAGAATTCCACAAAGATTATACCGTACATTTATCAAAATACATTATGGAAGTTTTTACCTGGTACCTTCCCAACTGACGAAGAGAGAAGCCGCTCCTGACGTTCGGGAGCTGACCCGGCACTGCCAACGAGGCCGCGGTGTGGCTTCGAGCTGGCCTGACACAGCAAGTTTTCCGTGTTCTCCTTGGGGACCTGTCTATTCAGTAGCATCCCAATCAAAATCCCAGCAGCCCCTCTGTAGAAACTGACAGACTGTAAAGTTCATATGGAAATGCCAAGGACCTAGAATAGTCAAAACAGCTTTGAGAAAGAAGAGCAAAGTTGGGCACTACCTGGCTTATGATGAAGCTACAGTAATTGAGACGGTGTAGTATTGGTGTCAAGAAAGGCGACTGAACAAATCGATACAACAAAATAGGGAATACAGAAATAGAATTATGCCTACCTGGCCCACTGACTTTCTACAATGGTACAAGGGCAATTCAGCGGAAAATGGGTAAATGGGGAGACTTTTCAACAAACGGTGGTAAAACAATTGAATATCTAAAGGCAAAAAAACTTTTTTCATTTCTCTTTCTCACCATCTATTAGTAAGCTGATTCTGCCTAATCAAATTAGCCCCAAATTTAGTACCATGTACCTCTCGGTCTCTTTGCCTCTGGTCTCTCTTTCCAGAAACGCATCTTCAGTCTCCGTTTTGAGCTTTTCCTTCCCTGACAAAGTCAAATGAGTTAGTCTCAAATTTGCATATGAGGAAAAAACTATTTAATCTCCTGCTTATCCACCCACCAGCCACATTCCCCGCCCTACTTTTCCTTCTGCACAATCCAAGTCTCTAATATGAGTCCAATAAGAAGAAATCCTTGGGTTTGCAAATATTCATGATACAACACCTCTTTCCTAGTAACTACTAGTAATAATAGCAGGTATCAATTGGCATGTCTCTGGTGCAGGGCTGCAAGATTTTTCCATGCTCTTTCGTGTGCTCTGTGCAGCAAGGCTATGTGGGGAGTGCAATTCCATTTACTTCCTAGGCAAAGCTGCTTCCCGGGGCATCAAGCCCCCAAGAGCTGAACTGACCTGACCAAGGGGGTATTGTAATTCAGTGGCAGACCTGGGACCGACTCTATGCTTCCCACCCGTGTCTTGGAATCAGAGAGGCTTTGAGTGTGAGTTTCATTTCTGTCAGTTTCAATGGCCTCATCTGCAAAATGGAGGTAATAACACCTTCCACACAGAACTGTTGTGGAGACTTGGTACGTGTGTGCTGTGCTACCTCGGCAATCTTGGTCTCCTCTACATCCCCCAGCCAAGGCTCTTTGTGGAACACATTTCATTTGTAGATGTCTTCATGCTCATCAAGGTTCGCAATGGTCCTTTCCAAGTTATGTGTATCCTTTATGGGAAACTGCCCCCAAGACCCTTACATCGCTGCAGAGACAGAAAATGGATGTGAGGATCAATCATTAGACGTAAGAGTAGAAAAGAGGGGGCAGAAAATAAGTCCACTTAGGATACAGAGACAGCCAGAGTTCAGGAGGAGCCTGACTCACTGAGACGGGCTGGGGAGATGACAGGGTCCTGAGGTGCACACCTTTGTTTCCCTAGCACCCGGCATGCAGCAGCTGGCATGTGCTGCTTCAACTGAACTGGGCCCCTGATGAGTCTGGATGGTCCCATGTAGCCTGAGCTCCCCACCCCTTGCCTGGGAACCACCCTACAGCTCCTAGAGTAGACAGACAGCATTTGCTGGGGAGAAAATGGGTACCAGGAGTAGACATACAGACCAGCTCAGGGTCATCCTTGGTTAGTGTGCCCTCTAAAGGGGGATCGTGTCCTGTCACCCAACTCCAAGCACTCCCCGCATGTTCCCTACCTGGCTAGCTCTGAAAGCTGCCGTCTGGGGCACGTCTCAGTCAGATTCAAACCCCATGTTGGGCACATAGCCTGATTTTTTTCTGCCTCATGGCTGGCTCTTGCTTCTGGCTCACTAAGCAGCAGGCCCTCTCTGATTCCAGAGTCCTGGGGGACACCTGCTCCTTCTGAGCCCAGACCTGTTTCCTGTCAGCTGCCCAGATACGCTCTGGGCCCTGGGGAACCCTTGGGGCCTGCAGATCACACCTGCAGTCCCTGAGCTCAGGTATCCAAAGGCAATATCCCAAAGGAACTTTTTTTCACTGCCTATTCAGGGGATGGACGTGTCTGCCTGAAGCAAGCAACTTTATACACTCCTCCATTTCTCATTCCCAGTGGTGGCAAAGGAGTCGGGAAACCACACTCTCATCTTGTTGGTGAGAGTTTCAATGGATTCGAATTTCCATAGGCCAAATTGGACTGTGTGCACCGAAAGACTTAAGTGTGCGTAAGTTTTGACCCAGCAATTCCTTTTCTAAGAATTTATCCTGAGAAAATAATCAAGCAAGTGTAGAAAGTCATATTGTACAAGATAGTTCATCAGAAAATTATTCAAAGAGGAGTAAATAGAATCTTTAAATTTCCAATAAGGAATAGGTTGAGTAAATCATAGTATATCAATAAAATGGGATCCAATTAATTGTAAGAAACAATGAGGTAGTTATACATAAAGAATTATCATGGTAAGTGAAGAGTTGTTACAAACGTAGTAATGTTAATATGTGGCATTTATTGAGCGCTTGCTATATATGCCAAGCACTATTCTAAGGACTTCACAGGTATTAACTTCTTTAATCTTCATACCACCTCTGGTTAGGAAAGGACTGTCACTGTCCCCATGTTACATGGATGGAAGAGAATCTGTGACTTGCCCAAGGCATGCACTAAGAGACTGGGTTTGAGAGACTCCAGATAACGCATTTCTAAATACTGCGATTCTGCAACGCAGAGTAGGGTCATATTTGCTGTGAGAACAAAACAAATAAATGGAGGGAGTGTGTGTGTAAAAGTCTTCAAGGAGCAGAATAAAAACATTACCTGCGGAATTATTTACACTGCTATTCTTTGTCTCAGTGGAGTAAGTTTACCACGTCACGTTGGAGCCATTCAGCACATGACCTGTATTTGGGGGCAGGAGACTCTAAGGCTTTCAGATGGTGGGCTGGGGTTACCAGAGTTAATGTTGACAAAGGATCAAAAAGGATCATCTCTATCCGTTCAGTTTCAGTCTGTACTGCTTCGGAACTCCCTTTGTCTTTCTGAATAGTTCAAATAATGTTTAGAATTCTCTGCATGTTGAAAACATATTTAAAAACACGAAGGGCCCAAACAGAGACCCCGTTAATGCTCTAGAATGATCCATAGTACTCTTTGAATGTAAAATTACTCATTACATTTTTCTCCCTTTATTTCTTTCTTGTTTTAGGAAGAGAAAAGAGGGAATACGGTGGTGTTTGCACAGCAGTTTCCATTCCTGTCTTGGTCCCATGAAAACTGACATTCTTTATGCCATTGCATTTCATTAAGAAATGACTTCCTGACCAGCTTCTCCAGAGGCCTAGGGGCTCCCGACTCTCTGTCACTTGGAGTCCAGCTTCCCTCTCCTGTTCCCAAGCACTAACTTTTTCTAAGATGCTCCTTTTTAGGATTTGCCCAGGGCAAGCCTCTGCACCACCAGAACACCTCCATGAGGGAGGGGAGCCAGGGGGCACAGAGCTTCGAAACACCCCTGCAGAAGGAAGCCATAGCTCCTCTGCACTCGGCCACAGGCAGTGCCTCTGTGTGGACACCTCAGGAGGCGCTCACAGCAGCCTATCCGGTAGGCGTGATTGTCCCAGGTTTTGAGAAGATGAAGGTGACATTTAGAGAGCTTTGAGGACTTGCCTAAGGCCCTATAGGCATAACTTCAATACAATTTTGGTTTCAAAATACAATACACATTTTCCTTTCTATACTATCCTGACTCACAGGGATTTACCCAACTGAATTGCTGTGTTTCTTTCTTTGGCACTTTTTTTCTCAAGTGGGGAAGTAGGGCATAGGAAGACTAGGCAAGGGGGGGGGGTGATTTTTTTCAAGTAAAAACTATTTTTTTTTATTTTATAACCATGTATATACAGTATCTTATTCTTTTCAGAAGGCGAGTTAACTAGTTAAATTTCAGAGTTTAAAAACCTACACACATACTCTCTATTTTACAGTTTACAAATGCTTCTATAGACTATCTGGGGTGTCAAACTCATTTTCACCGGGGGTCACATCAGACTCATGGTTGCCATCAAAGGGCCAAATGTAATTTTAGGACTGTACAAATGTCCTAAACTCCTTAACAGTTAAGGAGAGCTTGGCGCTGCTATGGGTAGAAACAAGGTGCCAGGCCGGACAAAACAAGGCAGAGGGCCGGATTCGGCCTGCGGGCCTTGTGTTTGCCCCCTGTGGATACGGATTGAAATCTCGCCGTGCCCTGACTTTGACACTCACACCAGAGTCCAATTCTGCACTCTAGCCCTTGTACACGGTCACAGGCGAAACACAGAGACAACGTCAGTAGAACAAAATATATGGCATTTATTGAACAGATGTGACACAGGTTATTATAATATCAAAGTAGAGAAGCCATGAACAAGTTACTCATTCATTTAACAAAAACACCAATCAATACTGAAAACATGAAATGATCGAATTTCCACAACAAACAAAATTTTCTTTCAGTTAAAGAAAGAAAGAAAAGAGAATCACAGGTCGAATAAATACAGTGATTTCTGCTGGCTCCATAAAGGCATAAGGCACGAATCACACTGAGGGATCAGCAGGTCAGAATGAAGCATGTCTGCCCACACGAGGACCATCTCCAGGGGTCGCCACAACCCTGCACACATCTCGGCACTGAGAGGAGACAGCACCTGCGCTGGGCGTCCTTCCCTCCCAGGGTCAGGTTTTCCCAGGTGCCCCTGCTGTGGTGGACAGGCTTCTCTGTACCAGAGAAATACTGCCTCTAATACTTTTACGGGTAAACAAAACCTCCATGCAGTAACAAATGGTCCTGGCATGAATAACATGAAATTTCAAATGAATGCCCCTTTTCCTCCCAACTGAAGTCCAGTAAAACAAAATAAATTGTAAGAGAATTCTGGCAGGATTTCAGTGTATACTTGGAAAACTAATGATGGCCCAGTACAGCAGGGTAGGCTGGTTTGGGGTTTGAAATATGACCTTGTAAACCTCTATCCTCCCCTCCCCCTCCACTTTCCTTCATGTTTTAAGAAATGGATCAGAACCTCGGGAATTTCCATTCTGGATTAAACTGTGTGTATGAAGAAGCAACAGTCACCCTTTCCAGACTTCAAGCTGCAGGGTTCCAGGGCCTTTGTCCACCTGTAAAAAGTGTGCTGCACGTCTCTGAGTGCCTAAGTCAGACTTTTCTTCATGGTCAACTCCAGCACGCGTGCGTATGGGGCATAGCTCCTGGAAGGCATCGCAATTTCACGGGTCTGATTTGCTTCGCTGAGAAATAAAAAAAGGCTGGTCAGGAAGATGAAACGAAACTCTCCATGCTCTTGGTGAGACAACTCTAGGAAATGGTTTTCCAACACTGGAAAATAGACTGTAATAATGCAGTTGAATATTTCATTTAAATGTTACATAAGGGACCATTATTTGTAGCAACTTTTAAAGGTTTAGCACGTGCAAGGCATCAATGATTCAGGAAAATATAAAACAGGCATCGAAGGAACTCATAATGTGGTAGGAAAGATACGTGCATAAATAATTTTAATACAATGTAGGGCGCCGCTGTAACAGAGACACGAAGAGCTGTGCTGCATATTCTCCATTCGCCCATTCAGACCTACTCCCCGCCTTCTCCATCTCATTCTGAGCCTAGAAGCTGACCTGAAGGTCACCCCAATGGATGCCCTCACCCTTTAGCTGCCAGTGGGCTTTGATCAGTTGGGATGTGGTGCCCAGAGATGAAAAGACAGAAGGACAGAGAGGTGAGGACCTTTGTTCCCTCCTGGCCAGGAGGCAGCCTGCAGTTACTATACTCCTCTGGCAAAGGCCACAGGTATAGCCCTGCCCTCTGTCTCTTTTGCCAGCTTTCACCCCTGCCTCTTCAGGTCCAGGCTGGTAACAGTCTCTGCCACTGTCCCTTGTGTATTTTCCATAAAGCTGCTCATATCTTTACAAATAGTCCCTTCATTTAAGTCTCTTCAATATTCCCTTCCAGCCAGGACCCTGAGAAATTTGACAATTAACATATTATGGGCAAACTGAGGGCAGAGCAAGTAAACATCACCAGGAGGGCACCTGGAAATTCCCACAGGAAGATGAATCTTGAGGGATTTTTAGGCATTCCTCACATAGGCAAGAAGGAGATGGGAACACCCGGCAGAAGGGACAGGATGTACAAAGGCAAAGAAGGGTGAACACGAAGGCTGCGGGTGTGGAAGGGAGATAGATACACTTGGTTCAAATGGCGCAAAGACCATGATGGGAAGTTGTTGGAGATAAGACACGGTGGAGGAGGGCTTCCAGGTGGAGGTGTGCTCTGCTAAGGAGTTCAGACGGTGACAGGGAACCAACTAAAGGCTCCTAAGGGGTTTAGGGACATGATATGCTCATATCTGTATTCTAGCAAAATTCTTTGGTACTGCTGAGGGTTGACAGCCTAGGGGTCAGTCAGGAGGCAGAAGGTTAGTTAGGAGATTTTTTCTATTTAGGAGGTGATCGTGAGAATGATCTCTAACAGTAGCATCGCAGGTAAAGTAGCAAAGAAAAGTTAGGGAGACATTTGGGAAGTAGAATTAATAGGATTTACTGACTAAGATGGAGACATATCCCATATTTTTTCCTCCTCGACACATATACAACTACATTTCCCAGCCTCGGTGGGCCATGTGACTAAACAAGGAGAAATCATTTACAGTTGACCCTTGAAGAGCATGGGTTTGAACTGAGCAGGTCATAGGAGAATTACATGGGCTTTTAAATTCACATGTAAGTGGGGGCCTGCATAGTTCAGACTCGTGTTCTTTTAGGGACAATGGTATCCTCAGTCTGTAGTTGGAAATCCAAGTTTGCTGAGAGCCTACTTTCTATCCTCAGGTTTTTGGTGCCCCTAAAATTCCCGCATTATTCAATGGTTAGCCTATAAAAACCTTCTACACAAATCTCTATGCTCTTTCCTTTCATGCAGAGAATACAGCGGAGGACCCAAGAGGACTCCAAAAACCCAGGCAGAGTCACTTAGATGGGAGAATCCTGGGTTCCCAAACAACTGTGTAGAGCAAGACTCATCCCAACCTGCCTTAGACTACAGTGGGAAATCAAGCTTTACTGTGTTCAGCCCCCAAGATCTCTGGACTGTTTGTTACGGCAGCTACATTTCTTAACCCGATTGATGCAATGACCAATTGTGTATATGAGATACAAGATTCAACCCCCTTTCCCTAACTTTCCATGTCCGACTACTCACCAGGTGGCATGAAATCTACCTCCTAAAATACTGTTTTGTCATCTGTCTTCTCTATTCCCTCAGCCACTGCTTTAGTTCCGCCTCTCATAGTTTATCTTTGAATATTGGAATAGTATCCTAAATGGTCTCCCTGATTCCAGTGTTGGCAAAGCCTTCCACCTCCCTGAATCCACTGTCAAGGACATCTTCCTAAAAAGATAATCAGAGCATATTACTGTTCTTAAGACTCTTCAAAGTCTCCCCGCTACCTCCTGGGTGAAGCCCAACTCCTATGTCTAGGCTAAAGGTCCTCTACCGTCTCCTGTTTTATCTCCTGGCTGGCCTTGCAAACCAACACACGGTTTTCACCCTTTACTGCACTGCTGTATACCTGCCTGCCACTCTCCGGCTGACCCCTCCACCTTGAATGCTTCCCTACTCAAGTCAGGCTGATGAACTCCAGCCTATATTTCAAGACTCAAACCAAGCATCACCTCCTATAGGATAATTTCCCCAACTCCCCACACCAGTGATAGAAACGATCCTTCCTTTCTTTATACGTTCACAGTTTCCTTGAGTGGCGCTGTCCAATTTCCTGCATCCCAAAGGTTCCCTTTTGCTAAACTTTCCAATCACTAACACCTCCCATTACTTGGCAGTGATTCTCAACTAAAGAGCAGTAAGGAGATAGCTTCTTAATGGGGTCTATCAAAGCTTGGGGGGTGGGGGATGTCAAACATCACATGTCTCTCCCCAGTTGATTCAGTATGTCCTTTCTGCGCTCTCCACCCTGTCACACAGGATTCTGACACACCCCTGGAAGCAACTCACCACACCCACTGGTCTGTGCGTTTTTCTCCTCTGCTGGGTATACTTTATTAAAAGGTGAAAACCGTATCTCAGTCGCCTTCATGATGCCAGAGGCTCACTCCGTCAGGCCAGGCACAGAGCCTGCACTCCACACACAGAGGAAAAAAGGGACCCAGAGGACAAGGGATGTCAAGAAGTGGTCAGAGTGTCACCTGCCACACAGAGGAAGCCACAGGATCTGGCAACTCGGGGAACCTCAGGGACCTCAGCAGGCAGTTTACTGGCGTGCCAGGGGCAGAAGCCAGATGGCAGTTTCTGCCAACTACTGTGAAAATTCCACATAACAGAAATGGTCTCCAGTGACAATATCTTAAAAGCCCATAAAGTGCAGAAATATTTATAAAGGTGGACCTTCTGGGTTTCAAAAACAGGCT
>PVKM010045682.1:0-11904 GCA_004027735.1 Carollia perspicillata
GGGTTAGTTCTTGCTTAAATGCTCTGTAGAATTCTCCTGTGAACCCATCTGGTCCAGGGCTTTTGTGTGTTGGGAGTTTTTTGATCACTACTTCAATTTCATGTGCTGTTATTGGCCTGTTCAGGCTTTCTGCTTCTTTGTTTAGTTTTGGAAGATTATACTTTTCTAGAAATTTGTCCATTTCACCTAGGTTTTCAGATTTCTTGGCATATAGCTCCTCATAGTAATTTCTTACAATCCTTTGTATTTCTGTGGTGTTAGTTGTAATCTCTCCTCTTTCATTTCTGATTGTGTTTATTTGGGTCCTCTCTCTCTTTTTCTTGATGAGCCTGCTTAAAGGCTTGTCGATTTTGTTTATCTTTTCAAAAAAACAGCTCTTGGATTCATTGATCCTTAGTATTGTACTTTTGGTCTCTATGTCATTTAATTCTGCTCTGATCTTGGTTATTTCCTTCCCTGTACTAGCTCTGGGCTGTCTTTGTTGTTGTTCCTCGAGTTCTTATAGGCGTAGGGTTAGGTTGTTTGTTTGAAATGTTTCTATCTTTTTTAGGTAAGCCTGTATTGCTATGAACTTCCCTCTCAGGACTGCCTTTGCTGTGTCCCATAAGTTTTGCATTGTCGTAAGTTCATTTTCATTTGTTTCCAGAAACTTTTTGATTTCTTCCCTGATTTCGTTCTTGACCCATTCATTGTTTAATAGCATGCTATTCAGTCTCCATGATTTTGAGTGTTTTGGGTTTTTTCCCTTGGGGTTGGTTTCTAATTTTAGTCCCTTGTGGAGATTCTGACCACTATTGAAGGCATGTGACCTCATGTCTTATCCTCATTAATTATGACTCATTAACTGTAGAGCATGCTGAAGATATTCAGATTTTCAATATTTATTTTCATGAAGGTTTTAAGAAGCTAAGTAACTTGCTCAAGGTCATGGTGAATAGTTGAATGACTAAGAGTAGAGCCTATAGAATAATAGAAACATGGATTCAAATACTCGTTCTGTTGTCTACCCCTTCTATAGCTAAGTGAATGACTTACTTCTCTGAGATGGACCACGGCCAAACCAGCTTTTGCCTTTCTCACCTTCCCCCATGAAAGTGAAGCTAGCTACAAAGCTGCCAGCCCTTTCTTAGTAGAGAGAGCCCCTGGCTGGCCTTGTAAGTTGAGCTGTCCGTGGTGCTGAAGTACTGGATGGAGCTGAGTAATGGTTCTGGTCTTCAGGAAGAAAATGAATTCTGCCATTCTGCCCTTGTGTTACAACATAGTTATACTTGATACTTAATGCCCATTATAGGGAAAGGTCAGCACAATATAGCACTTGTTCAGAGCCCAGCTGGCAAGAACAATAAATACTTACACAGGCCCTATCCAAACCCTTGGCAAGTATTATCCCTTCCTTTCCTGAGCCTTCTCAAGGCCACGAGTGGCTTTTTGCCCTGCTAAGCACATAGTGAAGAGACGGACTGGGTTTGCTTCCAAACTTACTGAATGTAGCACTGTGTTTTCAGCTACATTCTATCAATCATCTGCATTTCGTTCATTCTGGGATGATGATCCCCGGAATAGTGAATCATATTCTCTAGGAGTGGAGCCCAAGTATTAATGTTTTCAACAAGAACTTTAGATGATCCCGTAACAGAAGTTTGAGAGCTATATCAATCTCTCTGTGTTACTTTCCTTCTATCTCACAGATGTAATCACTCCCTGGGACCCTTTAAGGCCCTGCTAAGGAGCTTTGTTTTCTTCCATCTTAGATTTTTATCAATGTCACAATAATGGAACTGCCTCGTGGCACAACTGCAGTGGTTACCCACAGCACTGAATACAATGTGAATGACACAGTATGAGTTTTATACTAAAGCAAACTTCATCACGTGGTTTTGGGTGTCATCCAAATTGCCATGCAGGTAGCATTGTTAATGAATGGTAATTGCTTAATATTAAAAACTCATGTTAGTTCATGCATCTCTTGAGGCACTCAATGTAGGTCAGGATATAGTCACCCAATATTTTGGCCAGTATGAGAGACAGCTTTTAAATGAGTAAGTTACCCTTATTAAGTGGGTAAGATGGTTCCATTCTAGTGCAGGTGGATGACTTTACAAGTAGAGTTCTCTATTCTCTTGTTTCCATTCTGTTCTGTTCTGTCTTGTTCTGGGAGTTGTGCTTTGAGAAGGTGAATGATATATTTGAAGTTATCTAAAGGAGAGGATTTGTAGTCAAGATACTGGAAAAACATTGTAGATACCTAGTGACCTCTTAAGGAAAGGGTAGAGGAGAATCACTCTACAAGAGTTCAAAGAGCCTAGAAAAAAAGTTAACTTAATGTTATTGAGAATATCTATTATAAATATTGCAGTGTTCAGAATACTTTACATGAAGGTAGTTCTTCAGTTCTCATAGCAGAAGTGTGAGGCAGGATTAAGCATTCTCCTTTTGTGTATATAGAAGGCAGTTCCCCGAGATGTTGAGTGATTGCACCAGACTAACACACAGAAGTGAAGCCTTGTATGAAAACCGAGGTGTACCTGAACTCCTGATCCAAGATCCTTCCATGCCCCACACTTACTCAAAAACATCCATGAAAATTAGTATTTACCTTGAAAAGGGTCCCGGTTTGTTCTGGAAGTCCCCAGGGAGCAAAATTAGAAGTATATGGGTGATGAGGCTGGTCAGAGATGGGAGAAGATTGAGCCTTAGTCTAAAAGTATTTTTACTTTCTAAGCTTCAGCCTTATTATCTGTAAGGCAGGGATAATAACCATACTTATCTTACAGAGTTATTGTGATGAATAAATGAAATAATGCCCATAAAGCTTTTAGCTTAGTACCTGAGACCTAGTAATGGCTCCATAAATTGTATAAATGTTAGTAGTTGTTATAATACATTTTTAATATTGGAAGGGGGTCATTGCCATGTAATGAGTTCCCCATCAGAAGGAATTTTTTGAGAATAGATGACCACATTTCTCTGAAGTTGTAGAAGAAAAGTGTAGGGATGCACTGGGTTTGGGTACATGGTGTTTTGGTTCAGGGCCATTTTATCTGAATAAAAACTTTAGACTTTAAAACACTTTCAAAACACTTATTTTTTTAGGACCTGCAGACCTTTTGTTCTTTACCGGCTCCTCTCCTATGAGCATCACCCATTCTTTGCCGAAGATCAGAAATGGAGTGAAACTCAGGAATGGGTGACAACCGGGGATGTCTCTGGAATATTTCACTTGGCTAAACCACACTTACACATACACACAGTTGTTTTTTTTTTTTTAATGTCTATATGCCCATCACATCAAAATCTCCACACCAAAATGTCTATTTTTTAAGGCTGAGTTAAACGGTTAGCACCATGTGTTGGGTTTTACTAAGGTGAAATTCAGTTCTCTTCTGTTTCTTCTGACTGAGGAGCTGGGATCTAAAGGTTCCTTGCCAGCCTGAGAAATCATCGAGTCAAAATGTTCATCACTGGATGGCCTCGTTTATTAGTGTGTCACACATGTAGGTGCTTTGGAACACAAAATTGTATATAATGAACTTGGTCTATATTTCCTTGCTTCCACCCCTTATTCGTGTCTTTCAGCCAGGAGAGTGAGCTAATCTGTGGCTTTGTGCCTTTCGTGAGGATGAGGTTCATAATTGACTTCAGAGCTAGTTTGCAGTGATTTGGACACATGGAAGGAGTATTTTCAAGTCTGAGAGAGGAAAATGACACCACACTGCAGGTGGCTGCTGAATCACAAACTGCCAAGCAACTTGTCTAAAACAATAGCTTCTGGACACCTTGCTCTCTGAAATCATCTGCGGCTTTATTCTATTATTTTATTTTATTTTTAAATTGCAGTTGACATTTAATATTACTTTATATTAGTGTCAAGTGTACAGCATAGTGGCTAGACCATTATATAATTTACCCAGTGATCCACCTAATAGTGCATCACTAGCCTCACTATACCACTCACCTTATTCAAGTACACACCTGGCACCATACACAGTTGTTACAATACTTTTGACTCTATTCCCCATGCTGCACCCCACATTCCCAGTGCTGATTGCAGACCTGTGAGCACCATGAACCCTGTTGAGATGTGAATGTTCTCTACAGTATGACCTCTCCCTTTTTGTCTTTAACTTCTTTGCATACACTTAATGCTGTTTACACAAATAGGTTGTCTTACCTTGTATCTGCCTCTTTATGAACATTTGCCTAAGTATCGCTCTCCACCAAGACTACCTCACCTATTTCCATATATTGAAGCCCTACACATCTCTAAGGCCTTACTTTAATTTTCTCCTTTCTCTAGAAAATGTTCTTTAACAAACACCAAAACTTCTCCAAAGAAAACTCCAGTCAGAAATAATCTCTTCTTCCTTGAAGATTACATCGAACGGTATTTCTTTCTAAGGATCCAGTGGTCTTCTTTCCATCATTGTTATTGTTAGGTACTGTATGTCATTGGGCAACTATCGTAGTCTTAAGAACTATCCTCCTGCATAAAACTTGCCTCCCTCCAACATTTTCTCAACATTGCAAACAGAGTGATCTTTTAAAACAAAAAATATCTCAACATGCTGTATCTTCCCATAAAGCTGTTCAAGTACTTGTTACTGTGCTTGTTATAGAGACTGAACTTCTTAACACGACCTCTAAGTTCCTGCAAGATCAGGCTGCTGCCTGCTCTCTAGCCTCACTATACCACTCCCCTTACATTGACGCCTTAAATATCCCTGGCCACTCCCTGCCACGGGGCCTCTGCCAAGGTTGTTCTCACTGCCTGGAAAATTTCTCCCTGCCTCTCCTATCCAGTTTCTCCTGGACAAATGTCATCCTACCCTACAGTGATTGACCTCTTTTGTTCGTATCTTAGCCTCTATTAGGTCCCCTGCTAATCATTCTTCTCAAGCCCTGTTCTGTTCCTTGATTGCTCTTATTTCAATCTGTAATTATATACTTCTTTAGTTAATGTTGGAGTCCCTCACCCTCTTCTAAGCTCATAAGGATTGAGATATTTGTGTGTTTTGCACATTCTGTTCAGCACCTAGTAGAGTGTGCACATAGAGTTAGTACCCAAAAGACATGATTTCTGTAGCTTCACTTAAATGTCCTCAAGGGCAAGGGCCAAAGCTTATTCTTGTCCTAACCTATTGTGATACCTGACAGAGCTTCTGACTCAGTAGACATACAATAATTTTGTCTGTGAAACAAATGAAGGGAGGGAGGGCAGGAGGGTAGACCAGATGCTCTAAGAAGATATAACCTAGGGAATGACATTGTGAGAAATCTGATGCTGCCTCCTCTTCTGTGATTGACTCCACTCCCTCAGGTTTTTGCTCCCATCCTCTAAGATAAGAAACTGCAATCAAATTCACGTTTCCCCCCAACATCAAAATGAAACAAGCCTTATCCCAGAGCCCAGGAAGAGGGGGCAATATAAATTGAGCTGAGATTCAGAACACCCAGGTGGGAGGTGGTGATGAAATACCAATAAACCATATTAATGTGCTGAAATCAAGAAGAATAGGTTGAACTCCAACTCAGATTTAATAACTATTCACAAGAGAGCGCTGGGAGAAGGCAAGGCTAGGTTTCAGTCAGAATTAAAACGAGATCTGTAATGGAACTGGTAACATAATTATAAACTGTGAAAAGTTTTTTTTTTCTCTTCTTCTTGTACTTAATGAACCACTTACTCAGTGATGGCCTGGAGCTAGCTCAGGAAGCTGTGGATACCCCCTTCAGTGGAATTGTTAGGGTTTTTGTTTTTGGGTTTGTTTGTTTGTTTGTTTGTTTCCATCAAACCTCTTCATTAGGAAAGTCCAAACCCACAAAATCATGGAAGGGGAAAGTGCTTCCAGCCATGTCTTCCTTAAATACTAACTGATCTCCAGTTTAAAGTGACGAGGGCACTGAGGGAGAACAAACCCTGGAAACCCATCCAAAGCAATTGAACATGTTCAAGCTTTTAAAGATATCACAGCAGCCAGCTTGGTTGGGATTTTTAATGACACTCTCTGCTAAGATGTTAGCTTGGCATCCGACCAGGATGAATTGTTAACTAATTTCCCTTCTTAACAATAGGAATAACTGAGTTTGACGTCCAGAATTAGAGACTAATTTCTGTGTTTTGATAGTAAATCAAGTCCAGAAATATGTTTCTAGAACTGAGGGCAGAAGATGGTTGAAAGAGGTAGGGAAATGTGTTTTTTCTCATTAGTACTTCCATTCTGCTGTTGTGAGAAGAAGGCTACTTTGATTTTAGGACTGGGAGGAGAGAATGGTGAGTGGGAGCTTTGATGACATAGAGCACCCTGACTCCCATTTGGGCTCTGTGGGTGAATTCATGCTTAAGACTTTCCACTGACTCATACAGAGTTAGATGTTCCATTATTATTGGCTTGGTGTTTGCTTGGTAATGGAGGGTTGAGTCAGTGGTGCAGTGCTAGGAGAGAGAAAAGGTAACATGGTACAGAGGTTAAGTGCATTGGTCTGTGACCTAGGAGATGCGAGTTCTACTCCCAGGTCTTCTCTTTTTCAGTTTTGTGGCTTTAATTCAGTTAAAGTCACTTTTGGGTACCTTAATTCACACCCCTGAGCTCGTTTCTTCATCCAAAAGCAATCTTAATACTTGTTACCTCAAATGAGTGTTTCTAGACTGATGAGTGTGCATGACCTTGGCCAATGGTAAGGGTACAATTATGGCAATGTTGTTCTGTTCATAGCTTTATTATTTGTGAAGGCAGTAAAAGGGTTATAAGGAGGTCTTGGTGGGTCTAGCCAAGTAAGTAGAAGGTACAACTTCAGGGAGACTTAGCTTGGTCAGCAGGAAAATTTACTAGTTAAAAATTCCTCAGTAATAATATTAATCCATTGTCATATATAGTACCTGTTATTTCCCCTTCCTCCTTCTCTCCCTTCCTGTGGTCAACAAATACAGTCATGCTCAGCGTAACAGTCAGCGACGGGGCACATGTACAATGGTGGTATACCCAATGACCTTGGTGTTCAGTGGGCTGTACCCTCTCGATTTTTGTAAGGGCACTCTGTGATGGGTGCACAGTGATGAATCATCTAACGATGCATTTCTCAGAATGTATCCCCATTGTTGAGTGGCACATGACTATATCACACATCGCCTTGTCTGTGTCATGCTCAGATGTTAGGGAGGCAGGGCTGGATAAAGCACAATCTCTGGCCTCCCCCTTCACCTAGCAGATGAAATATCAAATGCAGTGTGATCATAGTGGAGGTTGCACTGGGCACTGTGGGACCATAGAGGAGGGGCAGCCACTCCCCTGCCCCAGGCTGGAGATAGGAAGGGCTGTAAGGAGAGGATGTCTTGAGAAAGTGCTGCCTGAGCGGGGTCTTAGAGCCACTTACATTTACCTGGAGGTGGGTGATAGGTCACAGCAGGCTTCTCAGAGGGGACAAGGGCCCTGCTAGTCAAGCCTCCCTAAGACTGTGATAATAACAGCACTCACCCTTGGTAACATTTACAGAGCATGGCTCATTGACAGGCCCTGTGCTAAGTGCCTTGCAAAATATTATGTCATTTAATTCTATTACCTGATGAAGTAGATACACGCATTATCCCCATTTTAAATTTAAAGGAAACTAAATCCCAAGAAATTTACGTGGCTTCCTGAACATCACACAGGCAGGAAAGGGTTGAGAAGAATTATTTTGAGTTAGCAGCTACAGGAAATGTGGTAGACAGAGAATTCGATGACTAAGATTGTTGTCTAGCTCTGCTGTGAATTCACCATGACTTTTGGCCACGTCTGTACTTCTCCAGCCCTTGGGTTTTTTTTTTTCCACTGTAAAATATAGGAAGAAAACAAGATGGTACTTAAAATTTCTCCCTGCCCTAACATTCTAAAAGTAGAATGAGAAACTTTGCAGTTTAGAGTTACCCTTTACTCATCTCATGATGTGCGTGACCTTCGAAGTATTTATGCAACCATCTCTTTAGCATCCCCAGTCCTCTTTCTTCTGACTCTTGTTTGCACCCGTCTGTAGCCAGGTGGTCCCCTGAGCAAGGATCTTGGGAGCAGAGGCAGCTAAGCAAACCTTTTACGGCCCACAAGTTGCCATTTGAAGAAAGCTTAGAAGGATCACAGAAGGATCACAGCCAAGCTTGTGCAGGGACTGAAAGCTCCCAAGGCTGCCGGATGAAAAAGAAAGTGGTGGGTATCCAGACCGTAGTGGGATAGATGCCTCTCCATCTCTAGCTTCCAGCATCAGCTGCTGAGGGACCTTGAACATCTCGGATGCCAGCAACAGTAAGGGAGGGGGCGTATGCCTCATATTCAGAGGGGAAATGATGAGATGAGAAGAATAATTAAAACCTGCATATCCCTCTGGCCTCTCCACGCTCTCCCTGTACACCCTTCCACTTCTCCGCCCTCTCCCTCCCCATCCTGGCTCTGGTGCCCTTGCTGTTTGGCTTTTCTCCCCAGCCACTCCTCTGGATTACTGAAGCCAAATATATCTGCAGCTGCACAGCCTTGGGTCTTCTGGCAGCTCTTGGTGACTTTCTGAGCCTCTGCTAAAGACCTGGGTGTCTTACTCTTAGCTGGAATCATTCCTGAAGCCCGGAACACCCCTGCACCTCATACATCCCTCCCTCTGCTTTAACCTTGGTTCCCACTTGGTCTTTGTTGGTGAATCCACACATAGGACTTTCTGCTGACTCTTGCTGAGTGCTGGGACTCATATTCTAGGACAAACTCAGACACCGTCAGCACTAAAGCAGCATGAAATTTAGAATCGGAAAACCTCAGGTTCAAATCTGCATTCCTTCACTAACTATGAATCTTAGGCAAGTTACCTCACTGCTTTGAACCATCAATTTCACCACCTGTAAAAGTACAGCTCTTAGTCCCCGTGTCACAGGATGGTAATGAGGATGAAATTGAGGGTGACATGAAAATATACCGTAACAGGTGCTCAGTAAGTGCTAATTATGCACTCAAAGGGCTCACACATTTTCTTTAAAAAAGACAAGGTAGCTATAAAGCCATAGACTACAATAGAAGACAAATCATAATCTGGACCAGGTGGGGCGTATCTAGACAAGAGTCAGCCAGGTTGCCAAGGAAGCCCGGAGGGTTTCCCACTGCACAGATCTGAGTAAAGCTTTAGGGCACAGAGGATTTATCTCATTGGAAGAAATTGGATGGTCAGGGAGGACTGGGCATGAGAGTGCTTGCTGTGTTGGAGATGGTGGAAAAGAGTGAGGACAAGAAAGGAGATCTTCCAGGCAAAGGGCACAGCATGAGCAAAGGAGGGGCAGGAACCCAGGGGCTCCATGTGGCATGCACAGGGCAAAGGGGAGGAACAGTAGGAAGAGCAGGGGTCTCAGTGTTGGGCTTTTATTGTGGAGGTAATTATGGTCGTGAAACCACTGGACGATTTTAAGCAAGGGAGTTTAGGGGTCATACTGCATGTTCAAAAAGCAGTGCAATATGTCAACTAAGAGAGCAGGCTATCGAGTCGGGTACATCTGGGTTCAAATGCTAGTTCTGTGAATTCATAGCAGTCCGATGTTACACAACCATCCTGGCTTATTTCTTAATCTGTGCAGCAGACATAATAACAGTAGCTCCCTCTATGGAAAATTGAATGAGATAATATTTGTCAAATATTTAGCAGAATGTTTGGCAAACTGGAAGCACTCGGTGATATTAGTTTTTATTGGCATTATCATCATTATCACCCTCGTAGTCTAAGATAGGTCTTCCTGTTAAATGGTGCTGAACTTTTCCTTTGGCACTCAGCTTATTTAAAATTGCTTATTTGATGTCTAAGAGTCTCAGCTGCAGGATCGCACTCTGTCTTGGTTCAGTGGCTTAGTTGGAGATTTCCTAGTTGTGTAGCATTGAGCTAGTTATTTCATCTGGGAGCCTTGGTCTGCTCGTCTGTGAAATGGGCATAATAACAGTAAACCACATCAAAGGGCAATCAGATGCCTGCCTAGGATACGCTTGGCCGTTGCTTAGCACTGGTCAATACTCAGTAAACAACAGTCTCAGCTAATGCTACTTTAAGTGCCTAGGGGCAGAGAGTGTATTGGTCTTGTTCCTATAAAGTCTCCAGTGCACATTCTGTGTTCAATAAGGATATGTAGAGTGACTGAACAGGGTGTAGAAGGTGAGTCTGAGGAGACAGGCTGAAGGCAAGGAGCCTATTAGGGGGCTGTTACATTTAGTCTGTGTGATAACGTCTGAACAAGGGCATTTGAAGTACCAAAGAGAATAAGGGGGTTCCTGTAGAGCTAGAACCAATGAAATTTAGCAACAAACTGCAAGGAAAGGACCAAGAGGGGGAAGGGTCAAAGACTCTTTGGTTTTAGTGTTCTCGGATCCCTGAGAGGTTGGTGACTCCAGACCTCAAAGTAAAAACACTTGCCCTGGCTGGTATAGCTCAGTGGATTGAGCTCAGGCCTGCAAATCAAAAGGTTGCTGGTTCAATTCCCAGTCAGCACACATGCCTGGGTTACAGGCCAGGTCCCCGGTGCGGGGCACACAAGAGGCAACCACAATTAATGTTTCTCTCCCTCTCTTTCTCCTTCCCTTCCCCTCTCCCTAAAAATAAATAAATAAAATCCTTAAAAAGTGAAAATAAAACACTTTTGCCCAGCAGTGAAGGGAGGTGGTTAAGAGTATGATCACTGACTCCAGAGTACCTGAATGTAGATCCTGACTCCACCTTCCTCGTGATGCAGCTTCATCTTCTGAAAAACGGGGGGCCCGATGCCCTCTGAATCAGTCTGACTGTGAAGATTCAGTTGTTGTTAAGTGCAGGAACCTGCCCAGGAATGCACACTCAGTGGCTTGCTGTTCTTACTCTTATTACTATACCGCTCAAGTGCCAGCTTTCTTATGCGTGATCAAGAATCAGATGTTCACCTTTTAGCTATGTTTGTAGAAAAAAAGAAAAAGAAAAATGCAAGCAACTTTGAGGAATACACAGGATTAGGACCTTTACAAATCCTGCCCGGGTGAACATTATTAGTAAGACATGCCACTGTGTTCTGTGAGCAAAATTAATTCTGCAGGTCTCTGAAGGCTGCTCTCATGAAGGTTTGAATCATTCGACTGTTATTTCAGGTGATGTCTCACTGCTCTGTCAGGGCCTGTATGGAAGATAGAGAAAGTGATCTGCCCCTGCCGTCACACGGATGCTGATGTCACCTGTGAGGGTGAAGGCTCCAGGCGTGGCCATTTCCTGCAAAAACCCAAAGGCAGCACGGAAGTGCTGGGCACAGGACCTGCCAGGGAAGCAGAGGCCTGAGCAGCAGCCCAGGAGCCTGGCGATCAGAGCTGGCGCCACCTTCGAAATCTCGCATCAGTTGGAAATGGCAGCTCCTGCCACCTTAAGAGGAAAAACGTGGGCACAGGGGTGAGGGCTCCATGCAGGCATGTTGCGTTGCAGCCAGCTTGGCCAAATTTCCTAAGCTGCAGAACGTGAGAGGCAGAATATATTTTCAGCCTTGTCTTTTGCCATTTCCCATCCCCTTTGCACTCTGCCCAAATGATGTGGGCATTTCCTGAAGGCCTGGGCTCTATTTTTGGTCCTTTATAAACATTCCTTTTCTTTTGCTTAAATCTGATTCCCCCCCGCCCCCAACCACCACTGTCCCCTAAGCACTGCCTCTTGGTGCTACAGCATTCAGTTTAGATGTGGCTACATAGCAGAGGAGTTGGGGACCCCTCTCTGTGCTCCCAAAGCTCCTCGTTTCACCTTCATCACAACCCAGCACTGCTCCAGACTCCTTGAAATACCCATTTCCAACCCCTGATCAAGGAGTTGGGGTTTTTCCAGCATAAGATGCTCCTGCTTCATTTGTATAGTTCCACACAGGAAACACCACTTTCTTTTACTGGAAAACAAAACAAATGAAAAGCCCCG
>PVKM010045683.1:0-11902 GCA_004027735.1 Carollia perspicillata
TTCTGGAAAACTGAGGGTTGGTGGCAGAAATTTGTGCCCGGATCCTCCGAAGGCTGAGTGTGAGCGGCGAGGGGCCATGGGCTTCGGTCTACGGGTATTTAGCCTTGTTTGGCGGGCCCCGTCCAGGGAGACGAGGCGAGGAAGCTAGGGGGTCGGGCTACAGTCGAGCGGCAGTCTGGGCATGGGTTCGGTGGAAGAGGTGGGGGCTAGCCTGGGAACCAGCTTGATTCGCGCGCGGCGAGTGCGGTGGGGTCGACTACCCTCCCGGTGGGGGCGGGGCAGGGACGAGCTGGGATGGACCTGGCTGGGGGTGGGTCTCCAGGGCGCACCCCCACTTGTGGGTGCCCTCGGCCGGCGCGGTGGATGATGGCAAAGGCCTTCCACGCTGGCCAGTTGAACAGCGGACCAGGTTATGGCCTGATGACTAGTGTGTGAGGCCTCTGGAGTTTGTATTACATTTGTGCGACTCCGTCCCTCCTTCCTCTGTCCCCTGGTACCATCTGACTGGCTCCCAGTAAGAGAGCTGGGGACAGACAAAGCAGCCCTAGAAGTCTCTTGGGATTTCTAAGTTTACATTTCTTTTCTCACATGCCTTGTAATTGGGAAGAGGGAAGAAAGCTTACGTTTATTTTTTATTACTCACATGATTCAAACCAAACTCTCATACTCTAAATAATTCAGTTTCCATGTCTTTGGAGCTGAGTAAACCAGGTATCATACGCTTTATAAATAAACGAATGAATGAATGTCTCATTTTATTTAATTTGTTTGTAGAGTTAGAGAATTTTTGTAAATCTCTAACCCAGCCTCATCCACCTATGGGAAATTGGGTACTAAGATCGGCCAGCTAGCACATGGCAGCACTGCAACTAGAACCTAGGTATTTTTACTCCCGTTTGAAACCATTGTGGTTTTCAACCCGAGCTGCACATTGAAATTACCTGAGTCATTTTTTGTAAATGCCACCTGGATCCGACCCTAGACCTGGGGTTAGGACCCTTGTCTTGTCATGGGTATATTTTTTAAATTGTCCCAGTGAAGAATGTATACTGAAGGTTGAGAACTACACTGAGTGCATTGCAAAATAGATAATGGAGGAGAAACTGGGCAGGGGAAAAAAGCAAAGAGAACACTTGTTAGGGAGGCTGAACTTTTTAAATCTAAAATTGAAACGTTGAGTTCTCTAATAGTCACACTCCTTTCTCCTCACATGAAATGACAAGTACCAGTAAGTGTACACACTTCCGACTTTAGGCAAGGAAACCTTTTGTACCACTAAAATAGCTAAGAGCTCCTTTAAAGGGGAGGAGAGGAGAACTAAAAATAACCAAAAGAATATTCTACCTTATTCAACTATTTCTTAGCCGGATTTAAAGAAGTGACACCACCTCCAGCCAACTATCAACCCAAGCAGAAACAGAAACTAGGATACACATACAACTCTGAGGTTAAAATGGTGTGGTTATTTCAAGCACATAAAATGTGAACTTAAAAGTAGTTGTGCAAACTGAGCAATTTTGGCTTCCTTGACAGTGGAGAGTCGTATCCTGGGCCCTGCACTGTTTTCTGCCAGTCACATAGCATGCTGGTTCCCTGCGGCTCTGCCTGCCTGCACCCCCACTGGCTCTCACCAGCCTGGACACAGTGCCAGCATGTGAAATACAGTGTGCATGAGCAGCTACCCCCGGGGCACCTCCCTTACAGGATTGAAGCAGAAGTGAGTGAGTTTGCTGCTACACTGTATTTGCTTTTCACAATTCTTCACTACAACTATTTGTACCTTTCCTACTAAAGGGAATCCTTAGGAGTGGAAATATCTTAACCATCTTCCACCCTGATTCATACACCTTTTCAAAATAAAAATTTATATATCATATAGATAAAATATCACATAGAATTTTAAGTGGGCTACTTTTCAAAGTTGTGGGCCCATTTTAATATAAGATTGCTATGCTCAGAACTAAAGGAAGTAAAATAACCTTCAAAATATCTATCGTTAGATCTTACCACAGTGTGGACCTCTGAGATGTCTTGTTTGTTCTGGTAGACTCTTTTACCTAAACTGTCACATCGCACTGTGTCCTGTACGGCATTGTTTTACTTGGGTATATCCCTCAAATGTATGAACACATTTGAAGTTAAAATTGTGTTGTCCTTATTTAACTTCGTAAGTAACGGGCTATCTTCACTGAATTCTCAAGGTCTTAATGGGCCACCGACTAATTCCAAAATGCAAGTCTTTTTTCAGTTCTTGCAGGTACGCATGCTTCTGAAGCCTGTGAGTCTGTAGACTTTCATTTTTTCATGAGTAAGGGCTCCTCACTAGTAATCGTCAAAGGATGCATATCTAAACTAAAATAGTCACATCGCTAGACTTTGCTGAGTGCTCAAGTATTCTTGCTTAGATATCTGGCTACCTCACAATGCTTGGAATCATTACAGCTCTTCTACACACAAATACAAATGGATGGTTGGCATTTCTATGGTTTTTCCTAACACATCTCTCTGCTTCTTTCTTTGCAGCTCTATATTCCTTTTCCCAACACAGCATAAAGAGCAAGCCTCCGGAAACATTAGTCAGGTCATATCACTCCACTGGTCACAACCCTGTGGTGGCCCTGACTGGTGTGGCTCAGTGGATTGGGCATCATGCTGCAAACCTAAAGGTCTCTCGGTGGAGTCCCAGTCATGGCACATGCCAGTTGGGCGTATGAGAAGCAACTGATTGCTATGTCTCTTACACATCAGTGTTTCTCTTCCTCTCTTTCTCCTTCTTTTCCCCTCTCTCTAAAAAGAAATAAATACAGTCTTTAAAAAAAGAACTTGGGAGCATTTTTGACCTTTAAAAAATCTCCATTTTTCTCAGAGCTAAACTCTTTAAATGACATCCCAAGTCCTGCAGGAGCTCTCTGACCTCGTCGACTTCTTTCTTTTAGGCTTTCCTCTAGCCGTCACCACTGCCTGTAACACTCTTCAATAAGATATTCACTTGGGTCACTAGTCAAATTTGTGCTCAGTTATCCATCCTTTTTAATACTCCAGCCTGCCCCACCTACTTTCTGTTCACTCCAATCTTGTTTACTTTACCCAGCCTCCTTTTTTCCCCATAGCACTTACCACTCTGTATGCTAACATTAATTATCGGCTGCCCCCTACTAGAGTATAAGCAGATAGAGCAGTATGTACCTAATGCATCCCAAGCACCTAAAGCTGCATGGCACACAATAGGTGTTCCAACAAATACTTAATGAGTGAATTTCTGGGGAGAGGATTTGTCGTCATTATTGGTTTCAGTTGGGCAGGAGAAAGAGCAAAGTCTTACTGGAAAGACAAAAATGGGTACAGAGAAGCAAGATCTAAACTCTGTCAGGGAGTATCGATTCATTTAGAATTAAGCTCTTGCCTACCTCTAGCCTTATCTCCAGCCCAGCCTACCAACACTTCACCCTCTTAAACCATGACAACCTACTTGTACTGCACTGAATGCGTAGTTTCTTATCTCTGCTTTTTCTAATCCCTCAATTTATAGATCACCTTTTCTACTCTCTCACATAACCTTCCTCTCAGTTAACTTCTTTGTCATCACCATATGTTCCTCCCTCCTTTTCTCCTTCTACCTGTTTGCCCCAGGCATTGTACTTGTCTTGCTCACAGATAGCACTTGTCACTCAGTGCTGTTGACAGTTATTTCCTTGTCTGTCTCCTCCAGCTGGACCATGAATTCTTTTAAGGGCAGGGCAAGGAATATGCCTTTTTCTTCAGTTTCCCCAGGGCCTATTAAACTGTCTCATGTATTATAGGGACTCAATATGCTGCACAATTACATGAGCAGTCACAAATAATGAGAAAAATTACTATTGTTGGAATGTGAAGAAAAGAAGGCAGGGTGTTGTAGCAAGAGATAAAGCTGGAGAAGTAAGTTATGGCAAGACTATGTTACAACCTTGTATGCTATGCTACAGAATTTGAACTTGTACTATATAGTTAGTCACTAGACAGGCAGTGGAGAGTTTTTTTAGCCAGAGACAGACATGGTCAGCTTTGATATTCAGGATAACAGACTGCCTTTGTTTCCTCATCCATATCCAAACACCTGCTAACAGAATTACTGAAAGGACACAGATGTGCATGTGTAGGTTTGTAGGTTTGGAGCCACAAATAAAGAATTTCTTCAGAATTTATTTTACTGGCTCTTGCTCAGTAGATTGTAATAGCATGATAATGAGGTCAAGGTCATGGTTTAGACTCCTGGGTGAGTCAGCCAGTGCAGTGGCCACAGCTGACTGTTAATTTTTGCCAGTTGTCATGATAACATGTTATTTTGTGGCCAAGAACTGGGTGCAAGAATATGAATGGTTCCTCAAAAATTAATCACTGTTATTGGAAAAGTAGCTCAAAGTGCTTAGATATGGTTATAGGACCATACTGTCATTTTAAATTAAAGTAACTATTGTATTAATGATAACAAAAGAGCACAGCATCAGAGAAAGTATACATTGTTTGTTCCTAGAAAAGAAACTAGAGGTTAGTATGATTTAATTATTGGGATTTGAAGCCAAGAAGTAATGAAAAATTTAGTGGATGTTATTGTAGATAAGCTTTATTAATTACTTTTTGTGTATTTAGCAATATAGGAGGTTATTTCTTATTTATTATGTCATAAAACCCATAGAGCCATTTATATTATAAGGATCTGGGGAAATCATATTATAATCATCTTTCATTTATAGCATTATAAAGTTATTTCTACTTTTGTTCCCTTCTAGCAATCAGTGAATACATCTTTAAAGTAAAAGAGGACAACAGTAAAGGTTGGACATGTAGACATAACTACCATTACTATTAATTAATTACTTCATCTTTTCTTTTTTTAAGATTTTATTTATTTAGTTTTAGAGGGGAAGGGAAGGAGAGAGGGAGAGAAATATCAATGTGTGGTTGCCTCTCGTGCATCCCTCGCTGGGAACTGGCCTGCAACCCAGGCATGTGCCCTGACTGGGAATCGAACCGCAATCGTTTGGCTCGCAAGCCCGCGCTCAATCCACTGAGCTACGCCAGCCAGGGCTACTTCTTCATCTTAATTACAACTCTGACCACTAAAAAAGTAAAAAAAAAAGTTAATTTTATGATATCAGAAATAAATTAAAAGCCATTAATGAACAAATAAATCTAGGCCTTAAATATCAATTAGATAGTGCCCAGCTGGGTGACTCAGTTGGTTGGAGCACCTCGTACACCAAAAGGTTGTGGGTTCAAACCCTGGTCATGGTGCGTACCAGAGGCAACAGGTCAATGTCTCTCTCTTTCTCTCCCTCTCTCTCGCTCTCTCACACGAAAATCAGTAAACATATATAAATTAAATAACAACAGCTGCTAATTTCGCAAAAGACAGTCAACCAGACAACACGTACTTCCCGATGGAAGAACACCACACAACCTGTGAAGTTATCTTGCCAAAAATAAATAAATAAAAACTGATTCAAACATCTAGATTCGTGCACCAATTTACAGGAAATATTGAGGACACCAGACCATATCAAATAGTACCATAGGATTGCAATCTGCGAAATATTATAGAACGTTCCATGGGACAAATTCCAGTTTTCTCAACAATTATAATGCAAGGAAAAAATAAAGGATGGAAGGGGGAATCTATACTATACTTTAAATGGAACTTAAAAGACATCAACCACATACAAGGATTCATGAACCTCATTTAGACCTTGATTTTTAAAGACAAAAACTAGAAAAAAAAACATATAAGAAAACAGGAAATTTAGACAGTAACCAGGTACTTGAGAATAATCAGAAATTATTGTTTTCTTAGATTAATGACAATACTGTGATGATGTTAAAACAAAGAATCCTTAGTAACACTGAAATATGGATGAAATTAATGAAATATCTGAGATTTACTTCAAAAATAATATTCAGAGGTATCAAACTCATTGTCACTGGGGGCCACATAGGCCTCGCAGCTGCCTTCAAAGGGCTGAATGTAATTTGAAGACTGTATACATGTAACTACTCCTTAACTAGGGACAAGGAGCTCAGCGCTGCCGCCAGGTAGAAACAAGGTGCCAGGCCTAATAAAACAAGGTGGAGGGCCAGATTCGGCCTGCAGGTCTTGTGTTTGCCACCTGTGATATAGATGGAGGTATGAATGGAGCAAAAGTGGCCACAGAAGATTGTAAAAAATTCTTTCTGATAAAAGTTTTTAAAAAGAAAATAAGTCTCTAACTTCCACTCTGACTGTCTTTCACTAAACTAGGAAATCAGCAAACTCAACCCTTTATCAAGCATTCATTATTTGATAGATAATTCTGTTAGCTGCTGTCACATTTTTTACCCCCTTCTCATACCAACCATCCTATGAAGAATTAGTATTATTTCATTTTACAGGTAAGAAAACAACTTGAGAGGTATTTTGAATACAGGAAGAGACTGAATTTCAAGACAAATTTTCAGATCTAGGTCTCCGGGCTCCCTACCCAGTATTCATGCCACTATACACAACTGCTTACAATGGTTATACGCATTGTTATACGTATTTATTCTGTTTCCCTGATTAAACCAGAGTACATTTTTACCTCAGTATCTGGCATATAATAGCCATCGTAAAGGAGTTTCATTGCATCCAAACTTCTCCCAAATAACTACCATACTTAAAATGTGAAAAGCAATTATAACAGAAACTAATATTTAGTTATGTTTCAATCACCTGACACCACCCTGGTTTGCCCAGGACCGTCATTGCACCTGTTGATCAGGTGCAATTATTTATTGCAATTCCTTTTACTCCCCAAACTATCCCAGCTGGCACCTCAAATGTATGGTCATGCTATATTTAGCATCATATGAATTAGGCTCAGATGCACAATATATAATTGGTATAGAAAATCTGTAAAATTCAAATAGTGTGTTCTTAGAGGAAAAGTCCATGTCATAACCATCCTGTAATCACCATACTGCATGCTAGGCATTTAATAAATTTGGTTGAAATCGAGTTAATGAATTCTCCATTACAAAAGAGTAAAGCACTCTGATTAGCGTAAGTTTTCCCCAAGGACAAGATTTTGACCCCAGCAGGAATTCAGAAATAATTAATCAGAATACCAGGAATATGGAGCCCATCTTCTAATGAAGACTCATGGCAAAAGTGGATCAAACTGCATAGGGTTTGTAAGATAAGCATAATAATTTATATAGATGTTATTTACATAGGCTGACACACAGTGCAAGAAGATAAAGTCATAACAAACTTCCCAACTGTAAAAAAAAAGACAGTGGTTGTTTATTTGAAAGCATGTGGGAAGTGATTGTAGAAGTCTCAGTCGAAAATCTAATCACTTAGGAATAGCTTTCAATCCAAGATTTCCCACAAAATTGTGGCTTTTGGTGGCAAGGGTAGGTTTATCTTCTACACTATGAACTGGCTGCTATATACTTCAGATGTCCCCTTCTGCCCATGAGGATCATTTTAGTCTTATCTAGATAGTGCCTGATCCAATTGCTTTAGTCCGTGTTCTTTACTCTGCCAGACACAGTGAAATTCAAGAAACCACCTCCCAGATCTGATGAAAGGAGATGCAGAGCTTCCTATCAGCTGTGTGGTGATGGGACTGCATCCCTAATTACTGCACTATCTTTCTGATTAGTGTCATATAACGCTAAACTGAAAGGGAGATAGAAAAGAGTCCTGTCATTTCCCACAAAGGAAAGGTGAAGAAAGATTAGCAAAAGAGATCAAGAATAATCTGACTTTATTAGAGCCTGCACTTAGTCAAAGGAAATTTAGGTCATTTAAATACCAGAGAAAGAAAAGTGAGTTTATCGTATTTATTGCCTGGATATTTTGTGGGGTGCCTAGTATACGCAGAGAAAGTGTCACCCTGCCAATTATTTTGGAAAAGTCATCCAACTTTGGGGGCTTCAGTTTTTCTCTTGTAAGATAAAAATTCCCTAAAGGTGATCCGTAATATTCTCTATGCTTTTCAAATGTGATGATTCTATGAAATACAACCATTAGCTAATGCTTGCTTCTGAAACATATTCAGACACCAGTCATGTATTAGGAACTATTAAGAACAACATAACTGTGTAAGAAATAGTGTCTACCTCAACAAGTTCAGTATAACAGGAGAGACACACAAATACTTATAATCCATGATGGTACATACTACAAGGGAGGTATCTATAAAATTCTGTGGGAGTGCAATGAGGATGCACCTAACTTATGAGAAACCATAGTAAGAAAATTTTTGAATGGCTTTCTAAGACTAGGAAAGAAAGTTATTTAGGCAAAGGGACAAAAATGAAAACACAAAAGTGCAAATTATTTTATATAACTTGGAGTATGATTTTTAAGAAATTGGGAAGGGGCCACTGCTGGAGATGAGCTGGAAACTAACCAGACCTCAAAGATATGCTAAGGAGTTTGGACTTCATCCTGCAATAGTGCTTCTCAGGCTTGAATGAGCATGAAAATCACCTCTGTAGATTTCATTAAGGTGCAGATTCTGATTCAGTTAGTTTGGGGTGGAGCCTGAGATTTTGCATTCTAATGAGCCCTAAGTGATGCTTCCTATACTGTTAACCCATAGACCACATTTTGAGTGTGAGCTGTATTCTAAGCAGGAAAGTGGCATAGGGAGATTGTTTTTAGGAAAGATTTCTCTATGAACAGGTAGAAAGTGAGATGGAAAGGAGCAAGAGTGGTAGTAAAGAGAAAAACTGAGAAGTTATTAAAATAATAAAAGTCACATAGAACCTGTACAGCAATGATGGGAAAGGAAAGATGATATCTTTAAGATAGCTTTATGACGTAGGATGAATAGGACATGTCACAATCAGCTGTGACATGTGAGGGAAGGGAAAGTCCACACAAGCCTCACTTAATTTGATTTAAATGAACAAATTCTCATTAAACCAATGTTGAACTGCACCCCAAAGATAAGAAAAGGCTATAAAAATACAGCCAAAGAACACAGCTGCGTAACTCATAGACACAGACAAGTGTGATGGCCAGAGGGAAGAGGAGTTGGGACTGGGTGGAAGCAGGCAAAAAGGCGGGAAATGGGCCTTCTATAATAGTATCAACAAATAATTTTTTTTTAAAAGTACATTTGTTTGGATACAGCAATCTTTTGTCATTGTTCTATTTAACCCTGTAGTACTCTAAGGTTAATCTAGAGATGTACTGTCCAGTATAGTAGCTCCTAGCCATAGCTGCACTAGCTATACATGGCTATTTAAATTTGTATTATTTTTTTATTATGTTAATTAAATAACATTAAAATTTTAGCTCTTCAGTTGCACCAGTCACATTTCAAGTGTTCAACAACTGTATGTGGCTAGTGGCTAGCATTTTGCATAGCACCAATATAGAACATTTTCATCTCAAAAGAAATTTCTTCTGATAGAGGAATATTTAGGCATCTATATAGCAAGGAGTCAATATTATGAAAAAAAATCCCATTGTCTTTATTCTTTATGTCTTTTCTTCTTGGAAGATATTTTAATATTTTTTAAAGATGCAACGGTCACCCTGGGCAGTGTGTATCAGTAGATTGAGCACCAGCCTGTGAACCAAAGGGTCACTGGTTCAGTTCCCAGTCAGGGCACATGCTTGGGTTGCAGGCCAGGTCCCTAGTTGGGGGCATGCAGGAGTCAACCACACACTGATGTTTTTCTCCCTCTTTTTCTTCCTCCTTCCCCTCTTCTAAAAGTAAATAAATATATATATAAATTTCTTAAATGTAACAGTCAGTGAAATAAAATATAGTAACTTTTGAAAACCATATTGAAAGTGAGGACATCTTAGCAGACTCAATAACATCATTTTCCTTTGAGAAACAACACCAAGGTTTTGAAATCCCAGAAGATGTCTCAAGATCATAACCCCCTTGAGACAATGAGCTCATCTGTAAGTAGGTCCATGAGAATAACAGACGCATTCCTCATATGTAAGCAATGGATAAATAAGGCGCAATTTTAAGCTTTGTGCAAAACCATGAGTAGTTTAAGCAAGAAAAAACTGAGTATAGAGGTTTAAAGGTAGAGTCTGTTCCAGGAGTTTCCCCGTAACAACAGTTTACCAACAGGGAAAGAATGCTTTACCACTCAGGTCGCTTTCAGTGATATCTGAAGGAAATTTCAACAGAATCTGACAAATAATAAGGAAATGTATTGGCTCATTTAACTGGAAAACCCATAAGTAGATAAGGTTTCAGAACTGGTTGACCCAGCATCTAGTTATGTTTTATCAGGGACTGCTTCCTTCTGTATCTGCACTTCACTGTCCATGGTGTTAACTTTATTTTAACAGTGATTCTTTTCACTGACATAATAGGACTCACGACAGCAATCAGGGACTTCCATATCTGAGCTAGTCTGCTCCCATATCTAGTCAACCGAAGTTGAAAACTGCGCACAGGGGGAAGAAGCACTCCTAGGTCAGCCCCAGGGAAGGGCAGGCTGTGCTCTGATGTCTTCGGTCTGACTGACCTGAAACCATCTGTAGTCCGTGAGCGGGACTACCTGATGTGCTCGGCCCACCCAAACCACACAGTTGCCGCGTAACGGGGGAACAGTGGAATAGATGTTGGGGAAATAGTCTTAATAGATATTTACTAGGTCGGTAGAAAAAGAATTTATGTCAACTTATGATATATATAAATGCTTCCATTTATATCAACGTTTTTTTAATCTACTTTTTAAGTAATATTTGTATGATAAGAAAATACACTTGAAATGTGAATGTGAGCAAATAACGTTTCAGATTCACAGATGAAAATCACGTTACAGAGAGCATAAGGAAGAAAATGGTGGCATGAGGATGATAAGTTTTACTTTTTTAGAGCAGCCACAGAAAGTGAGGGAAATAGACTGAAAAAGAATTGAAGGAATGTTAGAAGGATGACTGGGATATACCTAGAGTTTTTTACCCTAAAACTCTGAATGACCTTTGATAAAATGGAAGCAGTACCAGGACTTTGTCCATGCCACTTTTAAAATTCTACACATAGGTATAACTATTGTATAAAATTTCTAATATACAAATGTATAGTGAATTGATTACCATGATAAGATATAATCTTACGCATGTTATTGCTTATATTTTCTCCAGTGTTGATTACGGTATTTTTATCCAAGTTCAGTAGAAGCATTGCAAAAGTTCAAAGTAACTAATAGTTTATTTCCCTAAAGTTTTTTCAAGTAACTGAAGGGACCCCAGGTGGGCGCAAGAGATTAAAAAAATGATAATGCCCCTACTTTGTTTTACTATCACTTTACGTATAATGATAAAGTTATAGTTTCAACTACTATATCAATTAATATAATACCTAAAACTGTATCTCCAGTTTTAGTCCTTCATTCTCAGCTGTCTATAAAGTATTTATACTTGAGTATTGCACTACCATTTTCAAACTTAATGTGCCTGAAACAGAATTTATCCACTATCCCCTTCCCCAACAACAAAAAACACAATTCCTTTTCTTTAAAATTTTTGTTTATTTATTTTAGACAGGGGGGAAGGAAGGGAGAGAGAGAGGGAGAGAAAGATCAAGGTGTGATTCCTTCTTGCACACCCTCTCCTGGGGACCTGGCCCCCAACCTAGTCATGTGTCCTAGACTGGGAATCAAACCTGCAACCCTTTGGTTTGCAGACCAGCACTCAGTCCACTGAGCCACACAAGCCACGGCAACAGTTCCTTTTCTGACTTCCATTTTTCTGTCATTAGAGCCATCGTTTCATCCAAAATCTTCTGAGTTATCATATCAAAAGCATCTGTGGTTATTCTTTATGTTTTTCCTACGTCTAATCAGCCCATACATACTATCAATTATTTCTCACAATATCTCAGAGATAGCCCCTAAATTGTGCTCACTGCCACCACTT
>PVKM010045684.1:0-11907 GCA_004027735.1 Carollia perspicillata
CCCCTCCCGCCCAGGGACTCTCTGCTTGCTTCCAGAACACCTCCCATTTCTTGGCGTGGGAGCTGACCGCCCAGCCTTCTTGGTATCTCTTGTGGGACAGAACAGTGCAGGGCAGTTTAAACGCACAGGAATTGTCGGAGTGAGGCTACCTCCAGTTCTAGCCACGGGGTCGCTAGGTCGCTTGTAGCCGGGACCCCGGGCAGGTATCCCACCTCCTTAGGTCCTGGTTCCCGACGTGGGAGAAGGGGTGGCTGCTCCGCCCACAGGGCTGTGAGGCTGCAGTGACTGACCAGCTCCAACTCCCCCCAAGAATGCCCGGGACGTGGAAGCGCGGTTCCCAGCACGTTTCCCACGTTCCGTGTCGAAGACTCAGCGCCGGCTCGCCCCCTCTCCCCCCGCTCTGGTTTCCTGCCCAGGGCAACCTCTCAGGCCCCAGTGGCTGTGCTGACGGCACCGGAACCAGCAGCGTCGGACTTCAGTTACTGGCTGTTTCCTGGACACGGGCGCTGCCCATCACGGCTGAGACGTCCAACGTCGTAGCTGGATGCCCTCCTAATGCACCGGCTCCTCTGCCAGAGCTGCCCATCTCAGGAATGGGAATTACCCGCCGCTGACCGCTCAGGTCAAGGTCGTTTGTGACTCCTTCCTCTCACCCCCCGAGTTGGAAAGCAGTTCTGCAAGCCCCACCTTCGCAATAAAGTCAGAACCCAGCACTTGCTGCCTCAGATGTAGCCCCACAATGTGGGTTTGCATTTCACCCACTCAGCAGCCTTCAGCCTAGCCTCCTCTTCCCTCTCTGCCGGTTCTCTGGACAGCAGCCACAGCAGTCCTTTAAACGATGTCAGTCCCTCACACCCCTCTGCTCAGACCCTCCACGCCCCACCACAGCCTGGCCCCCGCCTGCCGCTCCGCCGGCCCCGGGCCACACCGCCCCACCGCGGCGCCTCACCCGGGCCAAGCCCGCCCGCGGCCCAGGCCCCTCCCTCCTTCCACCAGCAATGCCGTTCCTCCGAGGCTCCCCTCCAGGTGTCCCTCGGCCGTCCCACGCACAACAGCACATTCCACAGGTGACTCCTCCAGCCCTGGAACCCCTGCTTTCCTTTCTCCGTAAAAATCCTCCACATGAAATCAGCAGTTTGCTGGTTACCCAAGTCCCTACCCGAACGTGAGTCCCAGGAAGAGAGGCCTTGTCTCGTTTGTCCAGGTGTCTCTGGGTCCCAGAGGAGCGCGTGCCTGGCACACAGCAGGCGTTGAATAAACACATGGTGAACATCTGAATGAGCGGTGGCGGCAGAGGTGACGACAGACTCATCAGGACACCTCCAGGCGGCAGGTGCAGAGGGCACCGGCTCCAGGCCTCTGTGCGGGGCAGCAAGGCTCTGCCCTCGGGAACCTGAGATGTCCCGACTGGCTGCAGGCCCACCTATTCTGAGCTGACCCCAACAGAATGTCATCATGGCATTTTGCATAAACTCAACACAAAATTCCCCCCTCAAGGAAAAAGGCCAACCGCCCCTCTCTCTTGCCAAGGCCTCGATATCCGTAGGTGGGTCTCTATATTCACCAAGCGCTCTCTTTTATTCCAGACATTCAGAAAACAGAAACAGGCCCTGCCTGGTGTGGCTCAGTGGACTGAGCACCGGCTTGTGAACCACAGGGTCACCGGTTCAATTCCTAGTCAGGGCACATGCCTGGGGTGCGCAAGAGGCAACCAACCACACACTGATGTTTCTCTCCCTGCCTTTATCCCTCCCTTCCCCTCTCTCTAACAAGAAATAAGTAAAATCTTAAAAAAGAAAGAAAACGGAAGTAGGACAACCCTCCTGTGTGTGTCTTCTGCCCAGACTCTCAGTTAACAACATTCACGGTGTGACCACTTTGCCTGCCACGCAATTCTTATCATGGGCAGTGCTGGCCGCTGGAGGGGACGGAAGGGCAAGGAGCTGATTTTCAAAGAATGAAAGCACATTTTAGGTTACGTTATGCATGAAGATTATTTTTAAAACTGTGCTTAGAATATCAGTGAGAGATTTTTAAAGAGAAATTTGAGTTTTCAATAATAAATAATGCAGGTACATCGATATCTATTTTCAGCATAAGGTACACTTTTGATAAAATCTATTCCATGAGAACCAGAATTTCAATTAAAGAGAAATCAGAGATTGATTACTATCACTTAAAAATGACTCCTGATTTTTCCTTAAAAAAAAAAAAAAGAAAAAGTGTAACAGGGCTTTGTCTGATTATTTCCCTATGGTTCACTTGCTTTTTAGAATTCCAGTTTGCATATTAATTGCTCTCCTACTATAACTGGCAAAGTGTAATAGTTATGACTTAGATTTAAGAGCTGGGCTATTAGAATCAAGAGTTTAAAACATCCAGTTAACCCATCACTGAATGAGACCATCCATAGGAATTTTATTCTCAATGTAATCAGCAAAAAAAAATCTTACCTGAATTCTTCACGGCAGAATCTGTCTAACAAAACCCGCCCAGAGCCTCACCCCGCCCGCTGCCCCGGCCCCCAGAGACGGGAAGGTGAGGACTCCGGGTGGGGCCTCTGCAGGCCAGGAAGCCCAGGGGTGTGGGCGAAGCGTGACGAGCACCCCTCCTGTGTCCTGCGTGCAGCGCTCCCCGCAGAGGAAACGCAAACTCACGGCCAGGGCGGCCGCACTGCCTGCAGGAGGTCGCTCCTGAACAACGCAGCACGAGCGCTGAGCTGAAGGCGCCGAGTGAGTCTGGGGACCCATTTCGACTGCACCACAGCAGCGGGTGACGAAATGCGTATCTGGAAGCCTTCCGAAGGAAAGCGCTTTCACGGGGCCCACAGGCCACCAGCTCGTCTGGCGCGCAGTCCAACATGGGGTGGACCCCTCTAGCTTATGATCAATGTAACTGGACATCCCGGCAAAGTTTACAGGAAAAAACATTAGGCTGCAAATGTTGTATTTAAAAAACTAGATATTATTAAAAAATACTGCTTTCCAGAATAGTCGTCAGATTTCCTTTAAATATTTCACACCAGTAAACTGGTGCTCTAATGTTCCAATTCGAATGTTGTTAAAACTTACTAATTACTAAAAAGAAATTCTGGGCACAGAAATGTAACTGAAATCACCACAAACCAAACACCAGTTTTAAAGTAATTATAGAAGTCAATGGTAAAATTATTTATCTTCTAGGCAGTTTTAAGGATTATGAAATAGTGCATGAAAGCAAACACACCTGTTTCAGTCTAATAATTCACAAACCAATTCCGCCCACGTAATTCCTTAGTGTGCAAATGTGGGGACCTCAACACACGGTGCCGACTGAGGCCACGCAAGGGCAGGTGGAGACCCAGCCTAAAGCATGCCCAGCAATTCAGGCTGCGGCCACCAGTCTGTCACTTCGGATTTAAATTTTTGGTAAAAGAAATTATCAGTAAGTAGGAAGCAATCTTACAAATACCCAATTCTCATTTATGAATTCACCATCATCGACAGCATGTCACAAAACTGGGAAGACTCTCTGTACATCAATAAGTAAACGTATCTGGCAAGAAAAGCAGCTTTGATTTTCCACAAAAGGAATGAGTCCAACCTAGGATACTTTTTCCTTGAAAAAACATTTTGGATATACTAGTAACACAGTAGAAATATGTAACACAAACAACTGTTTTTTTACGTATCTTTTTTATTGTTTGGAGCATCAAAGGAACCCAAATTCCACATTCACAACAAACTTAATAGAAGTGTGCTGTACAGAGTATCACGGGTGCATGTTACACAGAAGGGACCAGATGCACGTGTGTGTACAGGACAGGGGACGGACTGATGAGCCGTGGTCGGTAACACCCCTCCCTCCTAGACGCCCAGCACCAGGAAACTTACCAGCGGTTTTCATCAAACCCGCTCTCTGCCTGCTGTTATGGAGTGTGAAGTATTAAGGCAGGATTTCTTTAAGCATCAGTGATAAATATTATTGTGTATCAAGTACTTTTGTACTTTCAGATGATCCGTCTCTAAAATACCCAGCATCTCTAGAAGGTGGAGGTTCAGTTGTCTGTGATTTTGGCGGCGTGGCTGCCTGAGCACGACTCCAGAAATATGGAGTCATGACCTCAAACCAATGCCTACACTTACGTCTGACGGTCAGAGGGCTCTTCAGACCGAACCGCCCCCAGAGGACTTCGCTGCCCCCGCCAGCACGACCAGGCCGCACCGCAGACCTCTGGCAGCTCTCACGGACGTGCACATGGCCCCTGTTACTTAAAAACGTTACTGCTGCACTTCAGAAACCAGGGCCCCAGTCAGCTGAGTCTCTCAGTGACACACTGGCCTTCCCCTGTGGACCTACTTGGGCACGCGGGACAGGGAGGAGCCAGGCACCATGTTACGCGGTCTGAATGAAGGCCATTAGGACCCACGCACATCTTCCCATTAACCCGCCAGTTCACGGAGCTTTGGCGTGCATGAACGTGGGGTCTGGTCTAATCTGCCATGAGAACACCGGAGGCAACTATGTCAAGATAAGAATTTCCCCTCCTGAAGAGTTTGCTTCCTTTGTCGAAAACTGCAACAGTTAGAAACTGATCCCAGCAGCTATGCCGCGCCCCGAGGCGGTCTGGACGCTGCCTGTGGCCCACCTCCACTCCCGAGGCAGGCTGTGTGCTCCCCACGACCCCCTGCATGCGCAGTGTTTCAAGCCCCCTTTTCTTGGATGAGAAGTGAAGTTCAGTGCCACACTTCCCCTCCAGGCTGAAAGGGCTCTGGCCCGGCACCCTGCGTCTGGGCATTGCCATGGAAGAAAGTGCCAGAGTGCCCAGAGGAACCCGAGAGCACCTGAGGTCAGGGCCCTGTGACCTGGCTAAGAGCAGCAGGGACCCCCCCATCACCACCTTTAGCAGGTGCGGATGACGTCACCCCTTCATCAGAAGGATGGGATCACGGTCAGTCTCTTGGATAAATCCGCCCTTCTTTGCCTGCACACAGAGAAGTCTCATCTCTCTGCAAGGTCAACATTCACGGGGCGTTCTTTTCAAGGTTTCTAAAGGAAGGAACACAGAAGGCTTTCCTCCTCTGACTGGAACTCCACTTCAGTGAACACTGCTTACTTTCAACAAGGTTTCGCTGTTACGTCATGTCAGATCTTAAAGCTCTGCAGATTGTGAGCTTTCAATTTCTGAACTGTGCTTTGAAAGCGGCAGAGGCCGCCACGGGCAGAGTGAAACAGCCCGGCACCGTCATGTAACCTACGCCCCCTGTCTCTGGGCGCCCCTCTAGTGGGCGAGGAGGGGGTGAGGCACGCCAGAGAGCATGACAGGCGTGTCGGGTAACACTAAATGCTAAGGAGTCTGTCTCTTGGCAGCGCCCAGCGTCCTCCGTTCCCTTCCCCAGCTCACCACCACCTTTTGCTCTGTCCTGTTCTGTTTCACGTGGTGGATGCAGTCTCACTGGCACACTTAGGTAGTGATAAGGCACAAAGGGCAGAATATTACGTTGAGGCAGGCTACTTACTTTTCAAGGCTGTTTGAAAGCGGTGGGTGTCATACTCTGGGAGATAATGAAATCTTCTCACTTATTCAATTAATGTATTAAGCCCAGGAAAAAAGCAAAGGCACAAACTTTGTGAATGGTCCCAGGTGGCCTAACATCCATGGACGTTAGAACTAGAGAATTCCATTTCCGACAGCGTTCATAATCAGGGGTGTGGGGTGAAAGAGAGGAGTTAATCAGGAAAGTCTATCCAACTCAGGGTCCGTGAGTCTTGTGACACCAGCGCATTGCAAACATCAGAACAAAACGCCACTGAGGACCAAAGCCGTCCGAGCCCCTGGCTGCCAGTCCCACGTTCCCCCTGCTCTAGGGCTCGCAGGGTGCAGGCCTCTTGAGCAGCCTCCTCATTCCACCGACCGTTTGCCACCACTATGACGACCAGCGCTACGTCATTTGTGACAGGTCTTAACCCCACCCCTTTTACTATTACTCAGTCCGTGTGCTAAGGGAAGTAAAGGTCAAGGTTATTATCAACCTAAACTCAGTCTTGGAGAGGCCAGAAGACAGCATGCCATTTAAAAACAAATAGATTTTTATTATAAATGTAGTGCAGGTACAGAGTCAAAACCTCTGGCAGTCCTGAAAGGTACAGGTGAAAAGTCACAGCCCCACGCCCTGCACCAGTGCCCCACGGCCCGACACCTCAGGTGACCAAGGTGCTCTTCCCTGAAACACCCGAGACGATGAACGCAAGCGTGCACGCACCTGCACCCCTGAGAGCCCAGGGACTCATGGGACTGAAGCGCCCTGACACCAGGGGGAACGAACCACCACGAGGAGACTCAGGTGTTCAGCATACTGGACACTGCCACCTCCAGGGCAGCATGTCAGTAATGAAGAGATGGTCAGTGCGACAAGGATACGATGCACTCATTTATGATCCGGGCAAGCAAGGGTAGGGCCTCTTAAAGTGGCACACACGCTGAATCACACTTGCGTTCATCACCGTGCTCACACTGTGGGTGGAGGACAGCAGACGACCTCTAGCAGAGGGACACTGAGGGGTCTGTCACTTGGGCAACAAAGCCATTTCACTGCAATGTACCCAAGACTGTTTTTTTTGCTAGCCCACAGAGAACACCACCGAAGGTCAGATACAGAAAAACCGGTCTGAACTGGGGGGTGCGGGGAGTGGGGGGCCGTGCTGTTGAAGAGACGCTGTCCCCTACAAAGCTGGGCACCCGAGTTAGGCCGGTCTCGGACAACGAGTGCCACCCCTACGAGACCCTTCTCTGTGCCAGATCAGACATGCGGCCCCCGACTTTCATTCAAGGCAAACAAACACAATTTCGTCATAGAGGTGGTCTCTAGGGCTATTCTCGGTCAAGATCAAGAGCACGTATTCGAGAGGAAGATCTTCCTCGAAGGAAGACATCAGAGCCATAGAGGAAATCTTGCCAAACTACCAGTTAAGAAAACAACAACGCCTAGCTTGGGCGGAGGAAAAGAGGTGCGGTAACACATCCACTTACCCAGAAGTGAGACGGGCTGGGTTACCGGAGGGGCGGGCAGACTCGCGGGTGCGGCGGGCGGCACGGCAGAGCTGAACATTTTCGCGTTGTCCCCAGACTCGGCATTCCCTCTCGCCCCAGACACCACTGTTGGAATGGGATTTCCAATAGGTAAGTCTTTTGTGGTGTCTTCATGTACACCAGCGATAGCAGCTAAGGGACACAACCACATGGACACGTGAAGCTGAACAGGTGCTCGGCCCCCGGCCCCCTCCCTCGCCCACTGCAGACCCGCTGCCAGCCCGCCCCCTGCTCCGAGAGGGGCGCACGCTGGGAGGCCGTGCTTACGGTTGGGGATGCTCATTGGCGGAGTGTGTGGAGGAGGGATGGACACTGGTGGAGTTATAGGAGGTGGGGGTCCAGGAGGAAGGAACCCTGCGACGACAAAATGAGGTCACTCCTGCAGCACCACTGAGCCTCAGACTCAGAAGCGACACTTTCTCACACAGCCCGGCGTACCTGGCGGTAAATGCATCGGGTTGAATCCTGGGCGTAGAAACGGAGGAGGAGGCGGCGGAGGAGGAACGCCAGGACCGAAGCCCGGAGGAGGAATCCCCAAGGGAGGCGTGAAGGTGGGCGGCTGCAGAGCGCCGACCACAGGAGGGCCGGGCTGCTGCGGTGGCACCTGAGACAAAGGGACAGGAAGCCACACATGAGCCCTCCCACCCACACGGTGACCAGAGACCATGAAAATGTCTTGTTGGAAAAAATAGCTGTTTCCAAATTTGATCTTACTATGTAAATAAGCTAGAAAACACGCAGCAATCTGCACCCGCCCAAACGATAGCTCCGCCCTCTACGTCATGACAGCAAATCCCCACGGCCTCCGCCCGCACCTGCCGGCACTCTGACAGGATGCTCCGCGCTGGAGAACGCCTCGCGAACAGGTGGCTCTGGGCATCAGAACCCGGAGAGGAGCTCCCTGACCAGCGCGCAGTGACCAAGGCCTCGGGCCCTAGGGTCAGGCGGTCGCTGCCCCTGACCGGCTCTGGGCCCTCGGCAGGCGCGCCAGACCTCAGCGTGTGTGTCTGGGAATGCAAGGGGCCGCCCTCACCAGACTGCGGGGGTCAAAGGGCTGACACATGCTAAATGCCGGTGCCTGGCACTTCGTCGACACCCAGCAAATAAACACCAGCTATTAGTAAAAGTAAGCATGGTCGGTTTTAACATGCCAGGCAGGGTCCTTTTAAGGAGTGCCGATGTCCTCACATCTCATTTAAAACCGACGCTGGCGGGCGCAGCCGGAGGCTGACTGCAGAGCGGCTGGGGAGACCGCACAGCGAATGCAGGAGGCCAGGCCCCCGCTCCGCGTTAGCTCAGACCCATCGGTCGGATCCGCCGTGAGAGACCGAGAAAGGGAGGCACTGAAAGATGGGGAAAATCTAGAACATACATGAGCTACGGCTCAACTATTTATAGTTTTAACCAAAAGGTTTTTTATGATTCAGCTTATTATGTAACAGGAAACCTGAGTATTTAACACACAGAAGCTCACTGAATCCTCAGAACAGCTCTGCCCTAGGAAGACGCTGGAGCCCAGAGCAGGAGCCAGGGAGGGACCTGCATCCCACACACGGGAAACCCAAGCCCGGAGGCCAGGTGACTCGCACAGGGTCTCTCCGCTGGGCAGACCACGGACCTGGGACCAGACCCTGTTCTGCCAGAATCCAGAGCCTTGCTTCTGAAGTACCAGGGCAGCGAAGACTCTCTACGAATATGCCTTCATGTTCAATGGCACTCAACTTATTAAAGAAACGTCACGATGGCACTGCCCAGAACGAAGGTTTAGAAGCCACCTTCCCCCACACCAGCTGCTTGCAGAGCACAGGTCCACGCCCCGCCGAATGGGGGTCCAGGGAGAACGAAGCAGTGCGAGAACACAAGGGGACAGTAAAGGGCAGGAGGCGCCGGGACAGGTGTGCACCCCAGTCTGCAGCATCACCTGGGACACGCTCAGGGACAGACAGGTGTGGGCAAGCAGGGTTCCCTGGTTTCCCTGTATCAGTCAAAACCGCCTCGGAAGACCTCATCGACAGGTCGAACACAGCAACGTGCACCAGATTAGCAGTGCACACGCACGTCTACAGGAGGGCTGGGAGGGCGTGTCTCACACCTGGCCTTTGAACAGCGCCCCGAACGGTCGTACCTGGGGAGGAGGCACCGTTATGGGTGCGGGAACGGGCATCGGGGGGACCGGCACAGGCAGAGGGTTGGGGACGGGCGACACTGGCTCCGCGTGCGAGCTCTCCGCCCCTCCGTTCTGAGCAGCTTCGTTCTCGTGCTTCTTGGGAATTCCTTTCCACTCTGTAAAGTCCAACGAATTTCACAATGCAAGCTTACCATGTTCAGCTTGTAACTTTAAATCCAGAAGTGATTTTTAAAATGCAGATTATATTAAAAAACCAGCAGTCTGATTATTAAGGAAATGTTATGCTAATCTTATACATATTTAAATTAGCAGATATGCAAAAAAAAAAAAAAGAGTGCCTACTGTGTGCCAGGCACAGTTCTAAGCATTTTACATCCACTAATTAAATCCATCCCTATAACCACAGGTAGTCCCCATCGTTATTGTTCCCATGTCGTCAATGAGGAAAACGACAAACTGTCCAAGGTCACATACCTGCAAGTGGCAGAGATGCGACTCAACCCAGACACACCCAGCGCTAGTCTGGGTTCTTGCTGTCGGGACAGAGTCCGGGGAGGAAGAGCAGGACCCGCCCCTGGACCAGAGCCTCCCGGTGTGCCTGGCACGAGCGGACGCCGGCACCTGTCTGCCTGCACACACCTAGCTCTCTGTGTGAGTGAAGGCATCAGGCACTGCGCAGGGAGGGGGGCGTGGGAACAGCCAGGCCGGCACAGCGTCACCCCCACCCTGGCTCTCGGCCATCGCTCCCGCTGGGACGCCCCCTCAGCATGCCCACTCCACCTGCCACACCGCCCTGCGCTGCGCCACCGCCAGGCCGCCTGTGGGTCTCCAGGCCGTGCCCACTTGTGCTGCTCTTTGCACACCGTGGCCCCCGGCACTGCCACTCCTGACCCGAGTGGCTGCCCCTCCTGGGCGTGCACTCTCACTCTCGACTCTTCTCTGAGTGTTCACCCATTTTTCAGAGCAATTATTATGAAGCCATGGATTGAAACACAGTATCAACAACAACCAGGGTCAGACTCATCTGATCTGTTTTCCCTGTGATCAGTTATTTCGTTTGGATCTGCATCTCTTCCTTTAATACGGTGCAGAAAAGCAAAGACCACCAAAGTCACTCTGTAGTATAGACAATAACAAACCTGTCACAGGCACCAGCGAGAACACGTATGACTGAGAGACACGGGGTCCCGCCGTACCTGGGTTAAGCGTGTCGCCGTCCAACACTCCGCCTTCACAAAAACTCTCCAGCTCTTCGGGCTTGACTTTGTCCCACGGAATGTAGGTGACGCCGAGTTCCACATCCCAATACTGCTTATAGTCTGCCTTGATTCCTTTGTTTAAGGCCCAGGCGATCTATTCACCATCGATTAAAACACGAACGGAAAGGAAGGCCAAGAATGTCACGCATGTCGAGACCTCACTGCTCCCCGCTGTTCCCACCCCGCCCCGCCCCCGCACTTGGGCAGCAAAGCTGCAGCCTGGCCTAGCTCTCCCTGGACTTCACGCGGCACTAGGACACCGGCTGCCCATTCCTGTCACTCTGTCCTAGAATGGAAATCCGATTGGTATCACCTCCTTAGCCACTCCTCCCGCCCCCCCACCAGCCGAGCCAGCACAAAACTTAAAGGGCAAGGTTTGCCAGGGCCAAGTGCACATTCTCGTGCACCACCCAACACTCTGGGACTTCGGACAAAACCCATCTGTGACCCAATGCAAGGGCAGAACAGTGTGTTACGGCAATGAGGACACACTAATTGTGGCCTCAGGGGAAGAATACCCATGGGTCGATATATCCTGTTCTTTATCTTTGCTGAATATTTTTCATAGTTAATGCTAAGATGAGATGACAAACTTTAAAATAAAAAAAATTTTAAGATTTTATTTATTTATCTTTAGAGGGGAAGGGAAGGAGAGAGGGAGAGAAACATCAATGTGTGGTTGCCTCTTGTGCATCCCCTGCTAGGAACTGGCCTGCAACCCAGGCACGTGCCCTGACTGGGAATCGAACCGCGATCCTTTGGTTCATAGGCCTGAGCTCAATCCACTGAGCTACACCAGCCAGGGCTAAATCCAAAATTTTTGAAATGACAAAAAATATTTCACCAAATGACATCATATATAAAGCACCAATTAATTAAATACCTTAATGAACTGTTCTATCTACATTAAAAAATAAAAATTCTACCACGAACCTAACATTCAACCTTGTTAACTTTTAGCAGATAACCTCCTTTTTTAAAGATGCGTACGAAACACCGAGGTCCAAAACCACGCACCTTTATGGGTTTCTGGTTCACTTTGTAGTTCCCGCGGCTCAGCTTCTGCAGGGCGCGGTAAGCGTCTTGCCTATGAACCATAACAATATAGGCACAACCTCTGGGAGGAATCATCTGCTCCAAAACATTCCAACGTTATAAAATATGGTAATGAAATTAAAGAGCAACAAGATATAATAGTAAGTAACCAGTTCCAACAACCCGTCTCCTTCAATCACCCCTATTCCAATCGCCAGGGCTTAAATCACTTGCAAACGGGCACTTTAAATTTGGTCTCAACTGCCAATTATTAATGAGCCTACAATCCCCTAAGCTCTATCACATAAACACTTTCGCACCTGTCCATTTTCATTAAATAATTTAATAAACACTCACATTAATTGATTCGATTGGACCAAACTCTTCTAAGAGACTGGCGACGTCCTGCTGAGTGG
>PVKM010045685.1:0-11901 GCA_004027735.1 Carollia perspicillata
AATCATTTGTAAGAAGAAATATCTTTCCTTTATTGGATACCATTAAAATAAGTAGATCTAAAGTTTAAAAAAAGATAAATCTTTCTCCCCCAGATTTGAAGGAGAGATGAAGGAAAATATCGTAGTGCCTCACCTACTGACAATCAAACCTTCAGCTGCCACTTGAGTCTCCATGAGTCTACCCTCCCTGCCCAGGAAGTTCTTTAGGCTAATTCGACTGCTTCCTGTTGGCGATTGTGCAGCTTTACAGAACAAACGATCACAGCTATGGATACCACACAGTGAGAAGCTCACCGTTGGTGCCAGCCTAGAAAAGTAGGAAGCAAGAAATAATTAACTGGAGTAAAAACTGCATAAAATAATAAGTGCCCCAAATCCTTCCTTCACCTGGAGTGGAGATGTGTCCTATCACACAGATTACATTTTCAGTGCATGTTTTCCAAGCAAAGTTATAACAGAAGTGTGTGTGTGTGTGTGTGTGTGTGTGTGTATGCTTGTGTGTGTGTTTTTAGGGTGAATGTGTTCACACAAAAACTATAGCAGCATAGTTTAACCCCTCTCTTTAATAACAGTATATACATTAAGATAGTATAAACAGAGACTGCTTGATTGCTATCGAGTACTTAGTACCTATTGCAATCATGTATATTTTGTGCTTAATGACTGTATTTTGTTGAAAGAATTAAAACAAATCATACATTTAAAAAGGAACACATAGAAACACATGCTTTGTCTTTCATATAATATGATTTGTGGCAATCTGAATAAGGGCCTTGATTGACTATTGCATATACATTAATTTTCTTAAAGATATTCTGGATTCTTACTTTGAATTTTTTCTACTTCAGTTCATAATGCATAAACTTTTAGAGGAGATTTACACTTTTAAATTTCAAGATTGGATAAATAAAGTTTGCATTGTCATCATAAAACTCTGAATTTATTTCATAATTAATCATAACCAATAGTGGAAATATATATTTTTCTAGATTTTTGTTACCCTCCATGATGATTTTCAAAGCTTGACATTCAGAATGATCATTTCTTGAAAAATTGCAGCCTAAGTATGGTGGCAATTTTTTCAGTTAAATTTTCTTGCTTCTTTTTCTTTCTCTTTCTCATTTATTTTGTTCTAGAAGTGAGTACAATACCAAATTCAATGGCCTCACACTAATTCCAAAATGTTGGGTCACGAAATATATGCTTGTATTTTTCTTTATGGTAGTCCAGTAAATGATACCTGATCATCTATTTGCTGAACATCTTTTTTAATTACATGGCAAGTTAAAGGTATGGCCTAATAACAACTAGTGTAACTACTAATATTTATGAGCATGTGTATGTATGTCTACATGTGTGTATATGTGTGTGTTTTCATGTGTGTACAGAGAGAGAGAGCAGGCAAGCAGGGCCACAGGAATGAAATTTTAAAAAGTTTGGCCTTGTCAATTTATATTACAGGGTGATTGAGTGAATCTTCTTGTCTTACATCTTCCATCAAAGGCCTCATTATCTTTCAAGGTCTCTTGGCAGATTTTAAAAGATTATCTGAAGCAATGTTAGATGTGCCTTAAGACTGAGTGAACAAAATTTACAAAATGTCATTCTTCCTGAAATTCTATTTCATATTTGGCACAAGAGTAAAGTTCACTTTATTTTTAGTTATGTTTCAAAAGAATAATAGTTTAATAGCTATTAGGTAGGTCCCAAATGAAATCATTTTCAACTAGGGTAAGAATTGGGGTTGAAAATAAACTAAATATTAAGTATAGGAAGTGAGTTTTAATACAGATAAAACATTAGGCAATTTTGAATGCTTTTGCTGAGCAAGTAAAGTGGTAAATCAAATGAATTGTCTGGAAAATATAGGCTTTCAAATGTTTAATAAAAATTTATTTAAAAATACCATTGGGCTACTATAACATGAGACAGCTGCTCAACACTGCATATATAAGTGTGTGCATGTATGTATGTGTGTGTGGATATATATGTATATGTGTATATGTGTGTGTATATATATCCATCCCAAGAAGTACTGAGAAGTTGTATATCTGAATTTTTATTACTGGAATACATTATATGTGTGTATATATGCAACATTACCCCATCAAAGGATGCAAACAGGCAAACAGAGGTTAACAGATGAGTAGATAAACATGGTGGCAAAAATTAAATTTTGCTAATTATGATAAATGTTATTAATATTCCTGGAGTCCTACTGACATGACTTGACCCCTGCATTATTATGCCCTGGTGTTTAGTCGCAGCATTGTCTAGGCTTCCTAGCTCCCACCTGTTGACTTCTCCACTACTCCCAGCAGCAACACTGTTCGGTGAAGCGGGGATCCTGAAACTGTCGGGAGCACATGCAACAATCTGCTTCTGCTCTCCAAGCTCCTGCCACACTCTTTAATCAAAACCCAGTGTCCAGCTAACAAATGACTAATTTAAAATACCTGTAGCCCTGGCTGGTGTAGCTCAGCGGATTGAGTGTGGGCCTGCAAATCAAAGGACTGCGGTTTGATTCCCAGTCAGGGCACATGCCTGCGTTGCAGGCCAGTTCCCAACAGGGGACCCACGAGAGGCAACCATACATTGATATTTCTCTCCCTCTCTCCTTTCCTTCCCCTCTAAAGATAAATGAATAAAATCTTTTTTAAAAAGCTTTTAAAAAATACCTCTGACTACATTTCCTTCTTATATGTTCTACTGTTTATTTTTTATAAAAAAGGAGAGTTGTGGCTTTTGTTGTCTTTATCATTTCTCTTTCCAATTTGCTAGGCATTATTACTACTTTTATTTTTGTTTTAGCTGATCTTCATAAATGTTTTAGGTAGAAAAGCTATAAGCATTATGATATTGTGATTTTTTATATCAGTATATTTAAACCTTTTTAGAGACCTTACTGCAATGAAATAGAACCTCCAAAAGAAGTTGAATATTAGTTGTGATTGTAAACATTCTTATCTTTTTTCTGACTTCATTGATACTATTAGTGTTTAATCTCCAATATATCTGCAATCTATATCTAGTATGTATACTTTAGACAAATTTATATTTTATTCTTATTTTAAAATTTCCCTTGGGCTTTGGCTGGTGTAGCTCAGTGGATTGATTGTGGGCCTACAAACCAAAGGGTCACCGGTTTGACTCCCAGTCAGGGCACATGCCTGGGTTACAGGCCAGGTCCCCAGTAGGGGCCACAAGAGAGGCAACCACACATTGATGTTTCCCTCCCTCTCTTCTCCCTCTCTCCCCCACTCTCCAAAAATAAATAAATAAAATTAAAAAAAGAAGGAGAGAAACTCTCAAATATATGTAAAATGTTTTTAATTGGATTGATGAAGATATTTATCATTTTGAGGTAACTATTAGGTAATTAAGCTCCACTCGTTTTTCTTTTATCTGCTTAAATTAAAGAGTACAACATGACAATCTACACTACTAATCCATCCTTGCATTTCTGGAACATAGACCACTTTCAAATTTATTCATCATAAATTTCAACAATAGGTATCTTTGCCATTTAATTTTAGTTGTAGTGAACTTAAACTACCGTATTATGCAGATGTTGAAATTTCTTGGAGAGCGAGGACCTTGAACTATGTGATTATTATCTAGCGATAATGTGGTAGGTAGGGGACACTAAATTAGTGCACCATTTTCTATGATAGAAAAGCACTGTTACCTCTTTCTGCTGTGATCCTAGGGACCAGGTAGTAATCCCTTCACTATAGATCCCTTTACTATAGATGTCACCAAGTTGCACCAAATAGCACAGCTGAAAGAAACAATCTCCCTAATGTGGCCACCAACTCACAGTGGTTACTCCTATACTTCTCCTCACTCTCTTGAATTTCTGCTTGGTAAACCTAGGTCATGTGAATTCAAGCTGCAAGGGATTTGTTGAATATCAATAGCTGCAATCAATAATAAGTAAGCCAGTCTGCACCAATCAGCATAGGCCAACATTTGCCTCTGAAATCTCTATAGACATCTTTCCACTCATAGTTTCCCACTAGAAACCAACAGCATGCTCCCACACAGTACATAACCCTTTTGTGTTCTTTCAAGTAATCATCAAAAACATGTTAACCCCTTAAGAGTGAAAATTCAAGTGTTATCAGTCATCATATCCTTCATTTGGCAACATCTTTGTCATATCTATTAAAAATTACAGTCTAAACTATAATCTATGAACTAAATCACTGTCTTGACCAACAACCCCTATAAGAAAAAGTAAGAAAAATGGAGCAGGGAGACACAAAGTTGAATCTAGTTATACTGCCAACAAAGTTCAGAGACCATCAAGCACTGTCTTGGAAACATGGAGCATGTTTAATTGACTCATTTTTTTATTTTTATTTAAAAAAAATTTATCTTACCCAAGGACATTTTTTCATCACTTTTTAGAGAGAAAGTAAAGGAGAGGGAGAAACATCAATGTAAGAGAGAAATATGCATTGCTTGCCTCCTGTATATGCCCCAGTTGGAAATGGAACCTGCAGCCTACGTGTGCTGTGTCCTGACCAGAATCCAACATCAACCTTCCAGTTATGGGAGGATGCTCCAACTAACAAGAGACACCTGGCAGGGTTTGACTTACTTTTTGAGAAGACATCCTGATAATACTTTAAGCAACTACACCCCCGAATAAAGACAGGTAATGGAGGTGGCAAGATCGTGACTTTAATGGGATTATATTCCGCCCTCCAGAACAAACATGTTTTAAAGAGGCATGTCCTGTTGCCTATACTTCCTGCCTAATCGGTTCTATAAACATGAGTTTCATCACTTATTGGACTAAAATGATTTCTCAAAGTTTCTATGAATAAATAATATTATTTTTCAGGAAAGTTGTCTTGACTTTGAGACAAAACAATTAAGTTATGCTTCCTACACCATTAGGTAAAATTAAAATTATTTTATTGATAACTGAAAAAGCATTTGTCACTCAATAGCTGCAAAGCAGAATCCAAGGAACAGTTTTGATTTTCTCCAGCAAAGAGACCATAACTAGAATGACAGCTGCTACATTGGATATACCATCTGATAAAGATTATAATAATTCATTGACAGAATCTAAAGACCATCTGCTATCAGGACAGGACAAATGGGGGCAAACTAATTGGGGAAGGGATAGAAACTGCCACCTCTAAATCCTGCAGGGTTTTGACAGTAATGCTTATATTGGCAGTATCTTCTGGAATATGGTGTTTCTTTCACAGTAGCAAAGATTTGGATGCAGTCCTGGTTAAACTAACATTTTGAAAACAGACTATAAGTAAATGTACACATATTTATGAATTGGAAATGATTTAGGTTTGTTCATGGAAATTATGAAGATGTTGAAGTTTTTGGAGCATAGTCATTTTGGTTTTTGAGTTTTGTTTGGTCATTAATTCCCTGCGTTAGGCTGAGATCCACTTCCTTTAATGGGTATGCTGGAATGAAGGTAATGATGTTATAAGACAGGAGTCAAGTATCTCAGATGAAGTACCTAATGGCTCTTGAAGAATCATGAGAGGGAGATGAAGAACTCATTAGTCCTCAAGTGAATCTTATTAGCGTTCGGAAAGTTCTACACAATCAAACTACCTGAATTTTACTAAACTTCTGCATTCTAATTTTTGGGGATTCCACATTTCGTCAATTAATGATCCAAATTCCATTTACCAATTTTGTGAGGCTTTAAATACAACTAGTTTAATTGCATAGCTCTCCAGACTTGACTCTCCCTAATCAGATTCGTAATTATAGAAACTCAATGATTTTCGATGATAAAAGGTTTTTTGGAGCGGTCATTAAAGATGATAATTTTTTGGCCAGTCCTTGAGCAGATATTTTAAATCTTGAATATATACTTTTATTTCTTTCTTTCAGTAGTATTTTCTATTATTTTTAAATATAACAATGGGTTTAATCAAGTTAAATGAGGTTACAGTAAATTATGTAAATTATATAGTAACTAAATAAATTATATGAAGTATAATAAAGTCAGTGTACCCAACAGACATTTTTGCCTCTTTAAGGCCTTGCATTTTGGGGGGACATGATTAATTATAGCCTCATTGAAGATAATATTTATGACTTCTCATCTGGACCATAGTTTCTTGTACCTGTTGCATATCTGTCCATGGGCATTCACTCTAAAGGAACAGTGAAGTTGGGGGGGTAAAATATCTAATGCTTACATGGATACAGAGGGGGGTTAGGAAATAAGGAGAAGAGTAGCATTTTAAGAAATAATTAAGAAATTATTAAAAATATTAAGGGTTGACAAAATTATATAAAATGCAGAAGATTTAGCAATTGTACAATAGGTTCCTATTAACTAAGAAAGAGGCTGGAGCTAAAAGAGAACCAAAAATTATTTAATTGAGTTCAGATATTACAACCAAGAAATACAGATTCGGGTAACCACCTAAAAAGTGCTCCGTGGTGAACAAGGAAAAGCAAGGTTTGTAAAGGTTTGTGCTGATGTATTGTCCTCAGCCTCGCCCTTTGCATTAAATGAAGGATTTTGGTTCAGTTCAAAGGGATTTCTTGAGTCTAACAAGCAAAGGAAGAATGCTAGTTAGCAAATTGGGTTGGTTCCTTTCAAAGTAAGGGATGCAAATACTCTGGTTGTCATGGTGAGGAGAAGACAATGTTCAGAAACAGCTAACCAGTTGAAAAGTTAATGAAGAAACATGCTGGGTTGAAGGTGTATAAGACAAATTTCTCCTTTGTAGTTCCCTTAAAATAAATCACTCCATGTTGGCAATTTTTTGTTCACACTATATTTATTTGATTATATTTTAATATCTTAACTTTACAGAATTGGAGATACCCTAATCCATACGTTATTAAAGGGAAAATTTTCCCTAATACAATTCACATCCTGTTCTTGCACCAGACACTGCAAACTAAATAGACTTTGCAATTCACACTTGTTACCATTGGGAAGGCTTTCTCCATTTTACCAAAGTGTGAATAGCAACCACACCGAATGCACAATTACTTCATTAAAAATTGTTCATTGTTCACACTCCAAGAGTCATCGCCTTATTATACTTACTTTACAATTAAATGAAATGATGGAATCGAATAAATGTCTCCAGGTTTAATTCATTCCTGTACTGTATCTGAAAGTTGCCATTTTTCTTCTCTACTATGTCCATTGGATGTCAAGGATGGTATAATACATATTGATATTTTCTGGGAAAATGATAACTTTTAGTTAAATGCAGGGAAAATGTTCCTGAATCCTAGTCGTCTACACACAAATTATTGATTCAGATAATACACTATTCCTGTCATACTTTTTTAAACAACTTTCCTGTTGCCCCTACTTGTGCTTTATCTTATTGCCATTACACACACACCTGTGTGTGTGTGAATACATGTGCATAATCTCACTGGTGAGGCAGCGAAATAAACAGCCTGATATCATATGGTAAGTGTATAAGTAAATGCTGTTCAGAGGTTAGTGAAACTACACTCTATCTAGAGAAGTCGGTGTCACGGTTCTCAAGAACCCTGTTTCTAAAATCAAACTGCTTGGTTTTAAATCCTCATTTTAAACATTTACTAGCTGTCTGAATATGGGCAAATAATTCAAAAATTTTATTTTTAATCCCCGGTCTTTAAAACAAAAGCAGTAATAATAATGAACTTACCAGTATTATTAGAATTTAAGATGATCTGATTAAGTCACATTTGGCACACAGTAAATGTTAAGAGGTAGCTATGCATACATATATGCTCTTTTATATTATTATAGATATTAGCTATTTTGTGGGGTTTTTTTTTTAAGTTTCTGAATACTGTTTTTGAAAACAGTGTGTAATAAAGACCTGACAAAGAAGAGTAGTCAGGTTTCTAAGGTACTTGAAGATAACTGCATGCCTATGTCTGGGGCGTATGTCTGGGACAGGGGTTACAAATATTTTGCTCAGGCTACCACCCACTCACTGCCTCAGTCCCCACCCGTCATCCCGAGACTCGATAGGTGCCCAGAAAGCCTGCAGTTCCAAGCTGGACAGAGGAACTTGTCACACATTAGCCACTTAAATGTCTCCCTTTTTCAGTTGCAGCCTTTGATATCTCTCCACTTTCTTTGAGAAGCATTTTCCTTCAGCCTCTGCTTCTTTCAGCCCATTCTCCCTTCTACGTGTTTTACCACCTGACTTTCCTGACTTTTAAGAGAACGGCATTTTTGGAATATGTTTCATATAGAAGTTAATAAAGGCGTGTCGTATGTGGAAACACTTGCCAGGAAGTTTCCATTGGATAACTTTAGTATATCATTGGTTCTTCCCCCCCACCCCCGTTCATGTCTGAATCTAACAGGAGATTTCATAGAGCATTGTTAGTAACTCTATTAGTGCTGCTTAAAAATTTTTACACACCCTTGCAGTGCATGGCGTAGCTTCTCAACAAAAACTATTTCTCATGAAGTCCATTTTAGTTTGTTAGAACAGGAATTACTTACATCCAGTCTTACAAATGAGGCCACATTAAGACTAAGTTACTGGATTAGCTGTTTCTCAGTACAAATATTTTTAAAAATCTACAATTCTAATTCCTAATTAAATTCCTTAATCATGGGCATAATTAGTAAACAAATTTGTGCTAGTAGGTGGCATGTTTCCTAATGCATACAATTGGTTTTGTGATGACTAGATGACATGTATAGTCATTATCATTACTATTACCATGTTGTGCTCAATTGTAAAATGCAAACATTTTCTTGGATGATGCTTATACATGGCACAACACGATGCCCCCATCTTACCTCGTACTATCAACTGCTTATGAATAGGGAATGTATCCTACTCATATGCATATACTCAATGTTACAACATACCCCAACACATCCTAATCTGTGTATATCTTAAGTAATAGTAAGTACTGAGTCAAGTACTTAACTTATGCCAATGATTCTAATTGCTATGGTCTCCTAGCTAGACTTCAAAAAGGCGTGTTAAATTAAAAAAAAAAAGATAGAAAGAAAAGAAAAACAAAAAGACTGAGCAATCAATCAAAAAGGAGTAGCAAGTGCATGCCCTCTCTGCTGTCGGTGGGCACGATTGCAGAAGTGAGAGAACATTCTCTACCCTGTCCCAGTGCATTAACTTTATATATCAAAAGAATGAAATGGTACTCACAAACATGTCAGGTCAAAGAGCAATAAAAGAGGCTGCAAGGACATTTGAAAATTGTATTAAAATATCAATTGAAATAAAAAAATTAAGAAAAGGAACCAACGATTAGAAAGTTAAAAATATCCCTAAGGGAAAAAAAATAATGATCACAGTCTTTTATTTAACTGTGCGTTTGATTTTTGGAGATTTTAGAAATCATATTGCAAAGCCTTTTTTCTTTCTTTTTTTAATTTAGGTATGTTACTAACCAGCTGGGATGGTAAGATCTGCTGGGTAGTAACTGCGGAGCAAATGAATGCTTTGTTTCAGAGCCTTGCAGGTCAGGGATTTTGCTCCCCAGTACAAAAGCTAATGATGTTCCTTCAAATAGGGGCAGACTGGGTCACAGAAGTGAGTGGAGACTGGACTCAGTGTGAGCCTCTGGCAAATCATGAAAAGATGTGATATGCTCTTAGATCCTCAGATGAAAGGCAATGTGAAGGGAGGCTAGGTGCTTTGAAGATAAATCTTGTTTACTGTAATTTTGTAGTTTAAAAAGTACTTAAAGAAAAAAAGTAAAAACAAAAATGAGTGGATATTGGGCAAATATGTTTTTATGCATCTGTTTTCATTAATTAAAATGAAAATGGCATCGGATTATTTTTAGAAAACCTTAAATATTACTTCAATCTTTAATGCACATTTATGTGAGACATTTTAGAAGTATTTTTCCTAATTTCAGGGAATTTTTTAAAGCTAAACGCAACAGTCACTGTTTAGAACTGTGGCAGAAGTTAAAGGACATTACAGGGAATTTAAGTCTATTCCTTGCATTTGTAGATTAGAAACTCAATATTCAAAATGTTTCTCCTATTCAGTTAAATACTTAGCTGCATAACTGATGATCTTTCACTCTGTCTAATACTCACCCCCTACACCTTGGATGTTTTCATAATGAGTAAGGATGATACAGTGATTTCAAGGCAGAAGATATTTGTCCTCACATGTTCTGGCATGGTTTTTCTCCCAGTGTATATTTACTATGTTAACAAGGACAGCGATCACTTATATTTACGATCTAAGCAGAATTCCACCTTCTTTTTAAATTCCACCTGGATCTCATCTCCATTGTTATCTCCACCTATGATGAGTGCAGGTAGAGTATCTTGTTTTCTATCAAGGGAAGCCAAAGCACCATGGAATATGCCCAAACAACCGAATGTGGGCTTGCAACACTAGGTGCACTGAACGCATGCCATGTGCTAATAAGGTATTGGGTTACTGTTAGTCTACATCATCCAGTTCTAAGGCAATTCTGATTAATGCATTAGCCTTTGGTCTGTGTCTAGATTAAATCTCCATCGATGCAAGTTTTCAAGCCAGTTGCACAGGAACCACCCTTGATACTTCTCTCGCTCCCAACACTTTCCTCAGTCATTGGGTAACAGGACTGGGGAAGATGGTCTCAAGTTTACTTCATTATAGCACCTCTGTATCTAAACATGTAGACACGCAATACAATGTGCAGGTGATATATTGTGGAACGGTACACTCGAAGCCTATATAATTTTATTAAACAATCTAACTCCAATACATTCAGTAAAAATAGAAAATAAATAAATTAATTAACGAGTGTACCAAAATTATGTATACGTCTCTCCATTTCCACAGCTATTGCCCTAGCAAAGATCATTAACTGCAGCACTAAAATACCCTCAAAATAAATGACTTTATAGATGCAGCCCATGTGATCTATAAAACACCTCTCCCTGAACATACACACAGTGCAGCCTAACCAAAATGTTTGAACATAGGTTCTGTTTGACTGTAACTGTCGGTGTTGAGCTGCCCATATTGGATGTAGGGTATTACCTTCATGTGGCAAGACACGCCATCTTCATATTGCTTCCACATCAAATTGCCGTACACTTAGTGTCTTAAAACAGCATACAGACCTTATTTACCGTTCTGGAACACAGACTTCTGCAATGGGCCTCGCTGAGCAGTCATCTAAGCAGGAGCGGGATTGCGCCCCTTTCCAAAGGCTTTAGGGGCAAATCCATTTTCCTGCCTTTCGTAGTTTTTACAGGCAGCCCATGATTATGTCTCCTTTAATCTTCCAAGTCAGCAACGGCCAGCCAATCAAGTCTTTCTCTTGCATTTTGCTGTCACCTTCTTCCACATTTAAGAACCCCTTTTATTCCATTAGATCCCCCACAATAATCCAGAATACTCTAATTATTATAAGGTTGGTTGGCAGTAGCCTTAATTCCATGTACCACTTTAAATCTCCTTTGCCATTTAATATAACATGTCCACAGGTTCCAGGGGATTAGCAGGTGGGTATGTTTAGGGGGCCGTTATTCTGCCTATCACGGCATGTATATTTAAAGCTCACAAACCTCAGAATATGAAAATATACCGTTATTAACCTCAATGCTCCCTCAAGCTACAGATGTGACTTTAATGCCTCTCCAGAGTGTTCCTATTTATTAAATATAAGAACAAATGAGGTAAATCATTGCATTGTGGTAGCAATTCAGAGGTTAGCTGACAAGGATAGAGTGGCACTAACATATGAAGTTAATGAAAAATGTTTGACGACCATGCCAGACTTCTTTTTAATCTACCCCCTACCTAGAAAGATGGATAGGAGAACTATCAAGAACAGTGAAATGTCTGAGACACATTCAGGTATTGAAGCAGCAATAAAATTGTATTCAATCAGACAAAGGAAACAACCCACTGGTCCCATTAACCTCCCTGTCCAACT
>PVKM010045686.1:0-11900 GCA_004027735.1 Carollia perspicillata
ATATTCCCTCCCTTATCCCCTCTGGTTACTGTCAGTTTGTTCTTAATTTCAATGTCTGTGGTTATATTTTGCTTGCTGTTTGTTTTATTGATTAGGTTCCACTTAAAGGTGAGATCATACGGTATTTGTCTTTCACTGCCTGGCTTATTTCACTTAGCATAATGTGAAATATGTAAAAATTGTGTGTACATAAAAGCAAATTAAAAAGTAAAATTCTAAAATGATAGATGCTGTTAGAGAGTCATGGGGATAAAAAATTGGTGACTTTTTTCGCTTCTATATATTTTCATGGTGTTTACAACAAAAACAGAAATCAAACACTCCCAAAACATACTCATTAACAAACATCTAGAACGTGATGCAAGGATTCTTTTCATACTTTTCTCCAAGCCTTCCTTTGGAGGAGATCAATGGTGAGTATGTTCATTTATATGGGGAGTTATTAAATTTGTCAAAAGCAGATAACAAAGTAATATAAATCTTATGATTGAAGATAATAACACACACATCTGGAAGGACATATGCTGGACCATCTATTGTGGCTTGTAGGTGGTAAGATTGCAGGGGATTCTTTTTTCTTCTTTATACCATTATTAAACTTAGTGTTATTTATACACATGTATCCATTTCTAGTAAACTGTTAAACAGAATTGTGTAGGAAAATTATTACTAAATTAAAATACTTTAAAATAACAATCTTAGCAACTGAGCCCAAAATTCCATCAGAAAATATAGGAGAGCATTCTCATATCATTTATTTTATAGAGTTTGCTAATTGTGCTTCTTTGGCTAGACTGGCCAACAATTATATCTCATATTAACAGTCCAAAAATGATTGAGAATATACCAATCTATAGTTTATATATAAGCCCAATACTTATATATACAGATTGCTGACCAATGAATTCATATCAACAAAAAATTCCATTCATAATGACTTTCTCACAAGGATTTAGATATACTCACCTCAAATAATATGTCTTACTATGAACTTTAAAGTCTAACAGAAAAATACAAGCTCAGAAAATTAGTCACATGCCCTAGAAACAGAATGATAAGAAAAATACTCCTAAATTGTTAGATACAAATACCTAATGTTAGCACCAAAAAACAAATGATTATTTATTATGAATTTTTAATACATTTTTAAATGCTTTATAAAAAAGTAAATAAAATCTTGAAATATGAATATGCTATAAAGTTGAAAAAAAAGCAAAGATCAGAAGTCAGAAAAAAAATAAATGATTAGAAAGGAAGCAAAAATAAGTCAAAGTTTAAAGGCCCTTAAGGGGACAAACAATTCCATGATACAAAGAATTCGATGTAAGCAAATTTTAAGCCTAGCATAGGCAAGAAATGTCCATAGGAATAGATAATGATGAAGGTTAAGGAATAATACATCTGCTGGAAGACCAAGGCTATGAGGGAAGAAAAGAGAGTGGCTGCAGGGTATAGCAAAAAACAGTGATATTCAAAATTATTAACTGAAGTCTTTAATAACTGGAAGGGATTTCATCTATTAGTCATGGTTTGAAAATGCAGGCCTGCTATGAACATGTACGATTCTATGAACATCTTGTAATGTTCTGTCACATGAGTGAGAAAAGCCCTCAGCATTAGAGAGCAGATGAATATTTTCACCATCTCAAATTTGATTCCCTAAACTAAGAATGCGATGCCCAATCTCTGACATAAGTGTGGCAGAGGGATAACTCAATCCATTTTCCTTCCTCTGGTGAATATCAAATGGCACACAGAGGCAAAGAAGCCATGCTCTCCCTAAAGTTTGCTCTCCTCTGCCTATGCCAAGCATGATTTTTATCCTCAAAAGGCATTTCTTCCTCAAAAGAGCTCACCAAAGTTGTCATCCTTCCTATCAGCGGCTCCACTGGGCTCTGGTGAGTGACATCCAGACATTTAAACTCAAAAGCTGTTTCAGAAGGGAGTTATTAAAATTCAAATGAGCTGGGCATATTGAAGAAGAAAACACTCCTTTGCATGCACACCTCCGCATTTGGTCATCCCTTTTAGCCCCATAGAGCAGGGTCTGGTTTTGTTTTTGTAAATGGGCCTGAGAGACTGAGGTCAGCGTCCCACGGCCCCCACTCCTTTGGGGTCATCATTAGTAATGTGTAAGGCTGAATAGCTTTTCCTCTGAATCTAGTCAGCAAACCTGACAAGAAGGCAGCCCTCTCCCACAACCTGAAAATACCAAAAATCTGATTGATAATAGGGCATTTTTTAATACTTCATTTATCTGTTTTAAAACAGCTTTCAAGAAGACCACACGTATCATCACTGATGCCAGCCCCCTGATTTTTCATTTTACAGCAGAATATTTCCTGTTGTTCCATGACTGTGCAATCGTACAGATTTACATGTCACTAATAATTTCCCACAGGATTCAGAGAAAACTCATTTCTGCCAAGAAATATGGATCTAGGAAGCCAAGTGACAATTTATTCACTAGAAAAGAGCCTATCTTTCATTTGACCTTAAGAATTTTTTTTCTCATGGAAATGACCTTACATTATCATCATCTAAGAATTTTATAAGAGCCCTGCTGGTGTGGCTCAGTGGACTGAGTGCCGGCCTGTGAACCTATGGGCCAGTCGTTCGATCCCCAGGCAGGGCACATGCCTGGGCTGCAGGCCAGGTCCCCAGTTAGGAGCATGCGAGAGGTGGCAGATGAGTGGAACACTAACGTTTCTCTCCCTCTCCACCCTTCTCTCTAAAAATAAATAAATAAAACATTTTTAAAATAAAAAATAAAATTTTTATAAGATATCAGTTAGCAATCTAACAAAAAAATGAGTAAAAATATATATCCCTAGAATTATTCTAGGCATAGAAATTTTAGATGTTCCTTTGGTGAGAATTTAATGACTTACTAATGAAGACATCTCTATTTATAATATCTACTTTAAATATACTTGATTTATATTTAAACAATTGTCTCTGGGTTGATATGGCAGCATGGCACTTTAAACAACTCCACATTGTTTGTGATATATGACATGTTTATATATAAATACTTATGTGCAACAATGATACAACCATACATCAATTTCCACTGAGGATACGGAAAAGGAAATCATGCTAACTCACGACTCCAGGATAATGGCACAATTTCTAGAACTCCAGAAACAAAAGGAATTCATCTCCAAACTATGAAAGTAGTTTAAAATCTGGAAGCTCCAGGGATTACTGTACCCAATTGGAAATCAGACAATGTGACACTTAATATCCCTTTCAATGGTAAGATTTTATTCTTCCACAATCTTCGTTAATCAGATTTCTTCATTTTTATTTGTGTAAAAACTCCCCCTAAAGTTGAGATGGTCTTGTAATATAGACACTGGCTTTGTCTAGACTGGCCTAAGCAGCCCAAGGCAGAATGAAACTAGCACATATCAGTGAAAGATTACTACATAGATGAAACTGGTCCCTGGGCTATGGCATGTTCAGTTCGAATCCATCTTCTCCTCACAGCAGTGAATAGGGCATGTGTATCACTAAAGAGTGTTTATTCAATAACATATATGGCATTATTCTGGCTCCGGTTAAAACAAAAGGCACTCAATCTCTGTCTTCAGATTGCTTGTGTTCTAATGTGGTGACAGCAAGAAAGAATCACAAAGGGAAAAAATGTTTGTAGAGAAAAAAAACATAAGCTAAAAATAAATCCCAGAGCCAGTGATTCCAACAGCACAGGGCAATCATCATACAAGGTTCAGGGTGAAGGCCTATTTCCAAGTGAGGTCCTGAAATACAAACTGCACCCAGGTCTGTTTTCTCTTTTTAGGTCACACTCACTTGAAACTGACAAGAAAAGTAATGCATGCTTATACTTTTTAAATAACCAAGTGGAAGATTAAGGTCTCTACAGAGCCACCCAAGGTCAGATATGACATGGTGATTCCAAGAGACTAAACAGTGTGTATGCTTCATGTACCATTTTTTGTAGCTGGGATCCTAATTACCTCGATTGCAAAGATGGTCTAGAAGAAGAAAATATTCCCCCCTTCAGATTTGTGTCGTTTAATTACACAGAAGCATGCTTAGGGCACACAAACTTATTTACTAAATAGAAAAGAAAGATAAAATGTAAGAAATGTGTTTACTTGCCTTTTTTTCCTCCTGTAATGAAGAAGCCAATGGCTGCTCTAATAAAACTGCTTTCAGGCAAATAGCTATAGTCAGTAGGAACTGTGGAGACAGAAAATGATCAAATTAACCAATGAACTTGGCGGGACTAATGAAGGGAAGATAATGATCTCATGCTGCCATATCAACCTAGAGACAAACCAGAGATGTTCATGCCATTAATCTCAGCACAATACTCTGTGGCTGCAACTAATTCTATTAGATTAAAGTGACTGGCCTTCAAGTAATCACTTAGGCTACGTAAGCTATTTAAAAATGGCAGTAAACCTAGTGGAAGTTGGAAACCACAGAGGAGGAAAATCTTACTGAAGTGGCTAAAATAAATCCTTTCCACCCTGTCACATCAATGTGCCCCAATCCTGTAACCTCCCAGTGTCATCAAGGTTGCTGGGCTTCTAGGCTGAGACCATCATTCTGGGAGCCACTTCAACACATCTTGAATCAGATATATAAACCATGAAATATAACAACCAGTATTAATAGCAACCAGTCTCTTACTTCGTAAGGCAGGGACCTCTAAGTGACCAACATGTACAAATAACCAGATATTGCTGACCTGGAACAGTGAGGTGGTGACATTTATGCTCATTGAGTCCGGGGAGTTTACAAGATTCAATCCCTCCCCGTCCCCCATAATTGTTGCACGAGATGGTTTTTACTGCAATACATGGCTCGATTGGAAAATTCCATCAGAAAAAAGTAGCTGTACTTTTCCATACAATTATTTGTTCCAGAGAACCTGAGGTAGGATTATTCACTATGACCTGACTTGAGGATATGTGGGTTAGACCATGTAGCTCAGAACATTTAAAAGCCTATGTAAAAAAGCAAAACCCTGACATAAACGTGCTATTCTACCAGGACACTGTGGGACCACTGCCCTTCAAAACTCACATTACTAAGGGTTTCCTCTGATGACTAAGTTTTTTCTCTTCCCCATTTTAATATGACAGCTTCCAGCTGTCCAAAGTTCATTATGTTGGGAATGCTGTGGAATAATGTTCTATTTCTGTAGCTAAGGAAGGATTGAAAGTGAGGGAGACAGTAATTACACGGGCCCATGTTCAGGGTAATGCTGTCCACAGACTATCTGTCAGGGGATATGTGAACCTAGGTTTTACTGGGGAATCTTTGGTACCTAAACCCCTCTGGCCTGGTCCAAGAGTGTCAGTGGGTCAGAGTTCTATAAAGAACAAGGAGCAGGTACAGGTCCCGCTACATTACAGTGATTCCTCCCCAGAAAATCTTTAAGTGCAAACATAAATTAAGCATATAGAAATTGCAAATATTTCTTACTGCTTGTTATTAAAAAAAAACTGGAAATAGAAAAAGCCTTGTTACATTAAGACCTAGGATTTCAATTTCAGCTAACAAGATGCACAACTTCAAATGTACCTACCCCATTATCTTCTCACGAGCAGGAGCCAGAAGAACTCTAGCCATACATGAAGAGACTTTTAATGAAATACAAGTTGTACACAAACCATGATTATTACATCTAGTGAAGTAAAATGAACTCTTTTTAAAGCTTTAAGGACCTGGCTCTTTTTTTCTGGATTTGTACTAACTCTGTACATAAGTTATGTAATGTTTCTGTGCTCCAGGTTCTTCACCTGTAAAATATGGGGTCAGATGTAATTTCTAAATTGTTCTCTAAGGGAGGCAGAAAGGGAGAGTGAAAAGAGCAGGAGCTTCAGAGGCTAACAGATCTGAGTTTAACGGCCGCCCACCACTAACTGCCACATGACTCTGGGTAGGTCGGGAAGCCTTTCCGTGGCCCATTTCCCCTGATGGGAACCAGGGACGGGAACACCCATACCCATCGCGGAGGGTTGTTGTGGAGATGAATGCTCTTAACAGAGCACATAGCCCCACGTCAGCAATCCCTCCTTTCAGATCCCGCTTCCTACGGCTCTAATCTTACCAGAGGCTCTGCTTTGATTTGAGGACAGGGTAGATAGGTGAAGATGTCCTAGAAGCCAGACTGCATTGGACTGAAGACCAATCACCCCAGACACACTGATGACCTATGGATGAAAATGTAACAGTTCAGTGATGGCTCACAATCCAAACTCCATTCAACAAAAGGTCATTCACACAAAGTCGCTAATTTTTCATGAGATGGTGGCTTGTCTAGTAATAAGAAGTTCTACGTCCAGTCTACTAAACCGGGAACATATAGGTGGTTAGCAAGGGTTATTGAATCAAATGATCAATCAGTCAATCAAATGGTGACAGAAGAGCATATTAGTGACTGTGTCAGGTATCACTGAGTCAGATTGGTCTCAAAGGATATTCAAAAAATGGAGAAGCAAATCCAAAAGGTAAAAAGAGGTAATAGTTTCTTAGGATTAAAACGTCCCTACAAATATGATATTATTTTGTTCTCTTCCTTAAATAATGTTCTATTATGTTTGATCATCCGTATAAGCACTTTTACAATAGTTTAAAATACATTTTTTCTCCCAAGTTAAAGAACTTAAGTTTAAGTAAATTCCTTTTTTTTGAGACTATTCATATCCACACATGAAAAAGATAGTTTCTTTTGTTCAGAAATTTGTTTTCCTTTAAAAGCATGAATTCCTAAAACTTCTTCGGGTGTTACAACCGGTTACATTTTATAAGAAGAAAACAAGTATGCTAAGTGGAAAAACTACAAAGTTCTCTGTGAGGTAAGAATACCAACTATGCAAAGAACATGAGAACACCTGGAAAGTACACGACCCGACACTAGCTGCAACGGCCTCGTGCTGGGAGGGCCAACAGTGGTTCGTTTCCAGCTTCTTCACTCTGTCTGTATCTTCAAATTTTATGCAATGAACACAGTACTTTTTTTTAGGTAAAAATGTTCAGACATAAAACCATTTCTCAGCACACAAATATGTTTATTCTTCAGCCAAGGATAACGCTGACAATGATTTCCTCAAATGCTTTTGCCCGTGCCACCTGAACCAGCGCCACCTGACGGTGCCACTCAGCGGCCGCCCTGCCCTCTGAGCACCATCGTTTCTCCGAGTCCTCAGGGCCCGGCATCCCTTGCAGTGTTGGGTTTTAATTTTTAAGGGAAACTAATGCCAACTTAAGTTAACTCAAAGTTAAGTTAAAAGTTAGCTTTCTTTTTTTCCAGAGGCAGTGCATGTCTGTCAGCAAATGTAAGGGCATAAACCAGTTTCAAATGCCTGTTAAATTCACCACCAATAACCCAAGATTTCCTCATTTTCTAAGTAAAAAAGCTTGTATTGTGAAAGAGAAAAAAGACAGAAGGGGAGAATTTACTCTTCTCACCTGTGTTAAGGTTCTAATGACTTCATTAAGTCTGGCTTGAAAATGCGAGCTCTGGATGGCTTCTGATTTCAGCTGAAAGAAACACAAGGATATCCACTCCAGCGTCCCCCAGAAAGTAAATAATGATATTCCCAGTATGAGCTGTCACCTTCTAAACTACGGACCGATCTATCATTATGTCCTTACATTTCAAAAACAGAGGCTGTGAGCCCCCTGCGAGCAGGGCCCTTGCTTTATTTATCATTGGTTTCAGTTGGGTGGCCTGTAGCCATCACTTAAGAAACCTTTACTGTATAAACAAAGGAATTCCTTAGAATTACTTATAAACTTATGCGCGTATGTGTCCACCACACACAAAAAAACATTTTAAAGTGAAAAAAAGTTTCTTAGATACTGACTTAAATGTTACAGATGCGAAATATAGTTTCTTAGGAATGACTTCAGAAATTTCTTATGATTCAAACACTTTTCTCAGGCAGGGAACTTTGGGGAAAGTACTGAAGTTGACTAGGTTTAATCCCTACAAACCAAATAAAATAAGGAAAAAATCTATACATGCAGAATTCTCAGCAAAGAGCAACTTTCCACACATTAAGTCACTGTAAAGCCCGGTATTACCATTTCCATGAGCATATTTTCTTTTGTTCTTAGCATGCTGAGATATTAGGTGTTCTGCTCTTGTGGCTATGTGCATGTTTAGATTTCTTTTTTCCCTCTTTTCTTTTTTTTACCTGCATTACATCCCCTTCAGAGCCTACTGAGGCCACCATGCCATGAAGAGCGGCCAAGCAAAGCATTGTGGATGAGCCCTGAAAACAAAGAATAAGTCAGAAGGGAAACCATCCTTGGGATTGAATTCTATGACTTATTACATCACGGAGACATAAGTGGTCAAGATGGTACTAAATCTGTAGGGTCAGCATAACCTGTATCAAACCTGAACCAAAAATGGCCTTAGACTTTAATAAAGCAACATGTTAAAATTAGATCATAGGTGGCTTCCTCTTGTTATTTACTTTTCAAAACCGCAAAGTTGTTTTAAATTAAAACACTGACCAAATAACTGGTTCAAGAAAAAAACTATCATAGTCGACAGGACGTATCATTCATAAGGGTGGAAAGTACACGTTTCTCTTTCTTTTAAAATTGCCTATTTTTTTATTGTGAAGCTATATACCTGAGCAGTCCCTGTAAATCGTCCAGTTAAGTAGCCCTTTTCCCTTTATAAAACAACAAAACACTATGCAGGAGGTGGCTTCTACCTCTGCTAGCGCAGTTCTGATCCAGGCAGGGAGCAGTCTGTTGCCCAAGTCTTCAGCTTTGCCATGTCCACACACAGACAGACCATGAACGATGTTTCCTAACGCCAAGGCAAAACCCGAAGTCTGCCATAAATAAATAAAAACACAGGGTAAGGAAAAAAGAAGAAGAATGGCACAGATCAGGAATGCTGACATAGAGCAGCACAAGCCCTTCTAGCGGCTCCCTTTCCTGATGACAAGTTTTTCTGCCATCCAAAAGTCAGAGATGGGCAGATTTTTAAGATCTAGACTTTGGTTTGCAAGAGGAGCTACAATCTAACTGTGAGCGATTAGGCTGCAGTGAGTGATTTATTTGAGGAAAATAAAACTGCACTATTGAGCAACTTGGCTCATACAATCCACATTCTCAGAAGGGGCTGGGATGAAAATACCAAAGTAGATCGCACAGCTCAGCTCAGCTCAGCTCAGCTCCCGAACAAGCAGGGAAACTGCCTCACACCGAGCACTGCATATGCGAACTTCTACATTTTGGTGTTGCAAGACCTGCTGAATGTGACCAGGCACATGATCATAAAGCAGCAACGACAGCGAGCAAGTAAGCCTAAAACCAGTGAATCCTGAAATAACTCACCATGGCCAATATTAAGAGTTTAGAGAAACCTTTAAAAAAATAAAACCACCACCACCATCAATGGGGAAATTCTAGAGTATGTGTAATCAGACAAAACAAGTATTTTTCAATTTTTAAAACTGTGGTAAAATACAGGTAACATAAAATTTACCATCTGAATCATTTTTAACTATGCAGTTCTGTGGTATTAAGTACACTCATACTGTTGTGCAACCACACCACCTCCATCTCCAGAAATCTTTTCATTCTGCAAAACACACTTTGTGGATGCAAACGGCAACTCACCATTCCCACCCCTCCAGCCCCTGCCAACCACCGTTCTACTTTCCGCCTCTATGAATCTGACTACTCTAGTTACCTCACAGAAATAGACTCAACACAGTATGCGGCTTTTTCTGATTGCTTGTTTCACTTAGCATAATGTCCTCAAGGTTCAGCCCTCATGTAGGATAGGATTTCCTTCCTTTTTAAAGCTGAATAATATTTCAGAGGCAATATTTAAGGGTATTTAATTTAATTTATAGACATTTAAGTTTTCCTATACCTATTCCGTCATGAGTAGAAATTCTTTGCCTTGAATCTGCTAAGGGCCGACCTTATCAGAACCCTCTACGTATCTTAGACATAGGGGATGAGGAGAGAAAAAGGCACCTGTGATTGCTGGCTTTTGCTGTGAGACAAGGGGCGGGTCAGATATTCCTGAGTTCTGGGTAGGAAAAATATCCCATTGCACTCTAATCAGAGTAAGTCAAAATTAGGGCCTCGCAGCAGCATGAGACCCACAGAGAGAAACACTCAGGGCGCGCATTCCAACCTGCTGGTTGTTCTCTACCAACAGTCGAAGTTTGTTCATAATGTCTTCAGCCTCTGCAGCTTCAATGATTCCAGCACTGAATGCTGATGTGCACACACAGCTAAGGGTATAGGCAAGGACCTGAGAAGAAAAGACAGCAGAAAAAAATTTCTTCATGAGGGAAAATAAAAGAACAAGGTTTAGTTGACACAAACATTTGGTCGAACGTCTCCCCGGGATAAGAATCGAATTCAAATAAACCTACTGTGGACCGGCCATTATTTTGCTGCCCATCTCATATTTCTTAACAATGTCATGAGCTGGGAGTCATTATTCCTACTTTATAGATAAGGGCACTGAGGCTCAATTACACAGAGTTAGCAAGTGCCAGAGCTGACATCCGAATCTGGTCCTGAGACTCCATACCAAAAATGTCCCTCACCAACTCGGAACACACCATCTACAAACAGCAGAAGCAGATGCTCCTCACAGTGAGTGTTACTGATCGACACATGCTCTGATCCAAGGCCACGCAGCAGGGGAAACAGGGACGCCATCCCTGTTCCACAGTGGAGCGCACTGGGCCACGACCACAGGTTTTAGAGCTGGATAAATTGTGCAAACTAGAGAGAGTACTACTTCGTTCACAGCACTGAAGGATAATTTAATAAGTAAATGAAATAATAAGTAAATGACTAAATGAACAAATCACAAATAAAAATGCTGGGAATAGAGACAGAATACTCGGGTGCACGTTCCAAATTCACTATTTACTGGCTACATAACGTCGGGCAAGTCAAAGAATCTATCTGAGCATCGAATTTGCAAATTAAAGTTAAGTACCCTTCCCTGCTAGCTAGAATTTGCATGATACAACCCTCCCTTATAAGGATACTCTTAAGACAAAGTAGAAATGTTCACCTCCTAACATTGGTTTATACAGCATGGGAAAAAAGCAATTTCTAAGTTAGAAATTGTATAGTAAAACATGAGAGAAGAGAAAACAAAATGCTTGTCCAAGGCCTTATAAATCGAACATTGAGCACTCAAATGCCTCAATTATAAAAACTTTGCTTTCATTTATTAATCAAATTGCTCCTTGGTTCAAATTTTTTCCCTTTTGCTTAAAAAAAATGTACTTTTAAATTATGCTCTGCTTTAAAAATGGAAATGTGGTGCATGTCTTAGAACAAAACTTCAACCCTCTGTGCCCCCAAGAAATTCACTGATTGAACAAGTCCCATGTCTGAAAGCAGAGCGGCCCAGCAAGGAAACACAGGAGCCATTATAAACCCATCAATAGCTCGTGGGCAGGCCCGGATAAAACAGAATCTGCTCTAATGAGAAGGGGGTCTGGCCAGGCCAATAGGTCGTCTCTAGCTCCTCCCAGAGAAGAGCACAGGCGGTCCAGCTTCACCTGGGCACAGTGCACTCACACGCCTCCCGCGTTCCCTCCCAACACGGTCAACTCTCAGAGACTGTCACATGAACTGCAATTCTGCATATTTTTGTGCCGTAACAGAAAAATCTCTTCATTTAATGTGGTAAAGGGAATTTCCTTAATAGTTTTTCATGCTAGCTGACATTAAAAAATACCATGCCTTTTCAATACGCAGTTTCTTAAGCTTTTTCCTAGCCATCCTTTAGAGTTACATGGGCTAGGGCATAATTCTAAAACTCTCCATTTAACCTTCCTCCAGAAACTGCCGCTCTTCTTAGACATTGCCTTTTAGTGATGCTGACTAAGGTTTTTGTGTTCACT
>PVKM010045687.1:0-11903 GCA_004027735.1 Carollia perspicillata
AGCAAAACTCTGGGGCATGAGCCGAATGCTGCTCCAATAATGATGAGGTGATCAAAGAATACATAGGTGGGTCAGAAGAGAAAAGAGCTCGCTCAGGTTTGGGAAAATGACAGAAGACAGGTTTTCAGGGAAGACAATAATGAGCAGCAAAACACAATGACCTCTGGAAAGGCATTCCCTACACAGGTCTAAAAACCAATACATGCTGCATTTTTCAGATTTATTTAACAAATAGCTCTGATGGCCTAGTACATACATATCAGGCATACATCTGGACTGATTTTCACTTCAGAAAATATGACCTTAATGACCATGCCCTTGTAAAAGTAACAAAAACTTCAGGAGGGTGAATTGCTACGAGGGAGGAAAGAGTTCACAAGCCAAATTTAAGCAAACACTGTGTAGTCCCCCAAGGCTATGAACCATAGGTAGGATCAAAAATGTCCTTGAGAGCATAAGCAACAAACAATATTAAATAATACTAACATTTGGGAACTAATACAGTAATTTAAATATTTTAGAATCTGAGATTTAGCGTGATCATAAAGAAGTTCCTATTGCATGCTGAAAGCCCAAGTCTGTGGTCCCTGTGAGAGACACCGGGACATTCCCGAGAAGGGCAGCCCCTAGAAAAGAGAAGGAAGAAAGGTGGTTGACCACTCTTCGTGAATAGAGAAGTTAAAAAACAAAAACAGAAACCCCTGGTTTCTATCGCAGCTACTAGGCAAATATCAGCTGAGAATTCTTTGGAAACATTCACTCAACTGTGAGGAGAGAACTGAAGTCATCCCGAAAATGTGGTTGGACGGGAACCCATGTCTCTCACTGCCACCAAGCCCAACCCCCAACCTTGGACCAGAAGCCAGTCAGGAAGGAACCTAAAAATTAAGAAGCACAAAGCACATGGTAAACTTTGCCAGATACTTGTACCCTGATAAGTCATGTTCCAGCAGCAATATGAAGAAAATCTCATTTTTCTTAACAGTTTTACACAAATCTCTTGCAAGAAGCAGAGGCGTGCATTTTTAAGAAGAATGCTTTGACTAACTTGATAAGGTTGGGTACCCAGGGCCTATGGGTGGCTGGTGCCAAGGACTGAAAGAGGTGAGGAAAAGTTAATATTTTCTGCAAAAGTAACATGGTGGGTAGAGAGACAGAATTCTCAAAAACAAAGAATTGGAGAAGCTACTTTGTAGAGCATTTAAAAGACCCAAAGACCAACAGCTGAGAATAGAATTGTAAAACTGGGAAGAGAAATCTAATAACAATTGGAAAATAAAGTCTTAGCATTGCAAGATATAAATTTCCTCCTCAGTGTTCCCTATAAAACCTTCAGCAAAATCTGCATTCTCTACCTTGTGGAGTGAATTGTCATTGGAAGGCCTGCTTCAAAGCTGCACAAGGGCAAAAACATACGCCGTAGTGGTTATCATTTCTATTAATTATTTAACTTTAGATATGAAGAACCTGAGGAAAACAAAGCACAGGGGAAGAAAAGAGAGGGGTGGGGAGATTGTAGGTTGAGTATCTTCTTTTATGAAATTTTAAAAATTCTTTAGTCACTCTTTCTTGGTTTTCAAACAGGCTCTACTGGGAGAGAGGTACAACCACCTAAGGGTTATTTATTTTTAGACAGAGAGGGAGGGAGAAAGAGGGAGAGAAACATCATTGTGTGGTTGCCTCTCATGTGCTCCCCACTGGGGACCTGGCCCAGAACCCAGGAACGTGCCCTGATGGGGAATCAAACTGGTGACCCTGTAGTTTGCAGGCTGGCACTCAATCCACTGAGCCACACCAGGCAGGGCTCACCTAAGGTTTATCGTGTGAGTATTTTCTTGCTCCTTCCCTCCAAACCCTCAAGCAGCTTTAAACATCACCAAGATCCTTTTAAGCTCTATGTTCTTCTCCCCTTCCAGTATCTCAAAACCTTTCCATCCTCCTCAGAAACAAATCTGGGTGACTTTAAAACGATTACACATATTTCCATTGTTCAGTTGCTGCTCCTCCCTCTGGGCTACCATCTGATTATTATAGTTCTTCTCTTTGTAAAATATTATGGTTGGTTATTATCACCAGATAATCTCTTTGCCATTGCCTTAAATACTGCTGGCCCTTCTAGAAAGTTAAAAAATGGAAGTGAGTCTGTGTCTTGATCCCTTTGCAAATAAATTCTATCACTAGATTCTTGTTATTATTTATGCCACATCCAGACTGTGAGTTTCTTTTTGAACCCAACAGTAAAATAAAATGTGATGCATGAAAGCAATAGACTGATCTGTGTCAGTGTCACCACCACACACATCTGTGAAACTGGAGAAGCAGTTGGCAGAGAAGCTTTCCAACAGGAGACAGCAGACTGGGAAGTGAAACCAGAACAAGCCTCGGAGCAAGAAAGGCCTGTTCTTCAGTCCTGGCTTTGCCCTTGCTCCTGCCCACTCTCGAGAAAGTGTCTTAACTGTTTGAAAAGTCATTAAAGTAAGGATAAAGGTTGCTTTACAGATAACAAAAACAACAATACAAGCATATAGCTCCTAATCCCCAAGCACACAAATATCAATTGATCAGAAAAAAAAAATTGACACACTGCTCCCCAGCTCATCTATTTTTTTTCCTCTAAGTCACTCATTTTAATGTCCTCTCTCTGCCACAATCTGCCCCTTGGTTTTTTTCATACTTGCTTCCTCCAGTGAATAATTATTCTCAGAAGAAACACAGCTATAATAATTTGCTATAATAATGGATGCTCGAGGCACCCTAAGCATTGTCATGCTACCTTCTTGGGAGAGGAGAGATGGCAATGTCAGGTATTATCCAGTGTGGATACTGAGGCAGGAATAACCCCATCAGAGCAGATAGGTGATTCCCCCCCATTTATCAAACGGGCCTTAGGTTTCATGTTCTCCCACACAATACCTCCAAAATAGTCTTAGTAAAACGCCTTTCATCATGAACTTCCTGCTCAAAACTAGGTTGGTCATCCAAACCACAAATACTCTATTGATTGTTTCTCCCAGGCTCTCCCTCGATCATCAGCAAGATGATGTGTGCTCTACCCAGCAATAAAACACTAAGGCAAGTGCTATATCCACAGCCATTTTCCCTGTCTGAAAGCTATGTTTTCCAGTCTCTCCAGCTTTCTCCAGTGCCGAAGTGGGAGCTCTGCTTCCAAGAAGCCATCACAAAAGGTTATAGATCAAGAAAACCACTAGAAACAACTTTTAAATACTGTTTTGTTTTCTATAGTTCTTGAGCCAAACTTTTTGTGCTAGTGCCATTGTCTCTCTCTCTAGTTGGTGGCCATTCTTCTTTTGTTCTGTTTTCTCCAGGTCTGACACTGTTTTCCATCTCCCACAGCTGGGAGCATAGCACATGCAAATACCTCAGCTCATGGAGAGATAAATTGTCTTGATCTGATTTCTCCTAGGATCCCAGTAGCTTGATTGGCTTGATTCTTAGGCTTTTGTCTCACCTGATGAGCAGAATTGCCAGATTTGGCAAATAAAAATATAGGATGTCCAGTTAAACTTGAATTTTAGATAAATGGTAAAAATTTGTATATGTTCCATGCAATATTTGGAGCATATTTATACTAAAAAATTCATTGTTTCTCTAAAATTCAAATATGACTAGGCATCTTGTATTTTATCTGGAAACCCTACTACCATGTCACCCAGAACTGAGCTAGAGAGTAATCCATATATTCAGTGAAACTTGGACAGCAGAGATGGCTTATGTACAAGAAAACTCTGATAGCATCCCTGACTTTGGGAAAGACAGAAGGGGAAGGAGGATATACCAACTCTGGCAACTTAGGACATAAGAATAATCTGTTCGGCAAAGAGAGCTTTGTCCCATTCTGCTGAGTCAAACTGTCCAGTAGCATTTTAGTGATGATACAAGGTGGGCAGGGCAAAAAGATGTGATGGTAGAAATTATAGCAAAAGTGTGGCATAAAGCAACTGCTGCCCTCCTAAGAATGTGAATTCCTCCACAAAGATTCCCCACTGGCTCTGCCTTGAAAACATGCCCTAACTCAAGGTTGAGTGGAGTTAGGGAGTGTGGTCCAGTGGACTCCCTGGAAAATTGTTATTGCCCACTGAGCCAACCCACTTTCCAGAGTCACAGCCTTGGGTATTTTTAGACAACAGGGAAATAAACACTCACGCCCAGAATTTAGGAACCTCTCCAGAGATTCTGGGCAACTCCCGCAGTAGTCAAGGTAGTAGGCAGCCTATTTTCTACCTAGCAAATAAGGGCACTTTTTCCTTTATAATGTGCTTTCTGGGCTGGAGAGGAACTGTTAGGCATCCTGAGATGCTCTGTAAAAATGCGAGATGATATTGTATTGTATTAATGTCACTTAATGGTGGCTGTCAATGATAGTGATGTAATAAATATGGAAAAGGAAATTACTATAATTGATTGACAGTCTGGAATCTTACATATTTGACCTAATGAGAGAAACCTATAAGTAGCAGCTTCCAGCGCAGGCTATTAATGCAAATGATATGCACCATCCTGGTATGCTGAATTATGCAATGGCATGTGAATATCTAATCCATTTCATGAGGCTTGTCTTTATCCAGAAAAAAAAAATATTTCACTGACATGCTGATTAGTATATTAGGAGAGTTTAAGAAGTTTGGTGCTAAAGTAGGTGCCATCGTGGTGTTATTAATTTCGTTCTGAACAAGACAAACAGCTCTGTGCAGCCATCAAAATTACTACATAAGTCTACAAGATAACTTTGTCAAGGCTGATGGGAATTTACGGGAAAGTCTTGTGATATGTGGAAGGAATTAGCAAATAGATAAGGAGTGCATCATTTTTCTAGAAAATCACTGTCAAGGACTTGGAACCCATGCAGAACCAGACACCTGCTAAAGACATCTACAATGTGTACACAATCACTTCCTCGGGTGTTCAGAAACTTGTGAAACTTAGAACCAGATGTGGGAGGTCAAGGGAACAACAGGGACAAATAAGGTTTAGGGCTGCGTTTGGGGATTCTATGAAGATTTAAGTACTGCCCAGGCACCACCACCAGCAAAACATCCCTTATGGGAATGTGCTTTCTATGGGAAGGAGTCTGTCAGGGTAGAAGAGTAAGTTGGCAATTGCCAATGGGTAAATTACTCACACATCCCCAAAGCTCACAGCTTTGGAAATTCCTTAGTCCTAAACTCGTGACTCCTTGCACACAGCAGTTCTTAATTTAGATCAACAGGGGAGGTGCCCAGACTCTTAACTCTGTATCCTGTGGCTTCCTAACAGTAAATGGAGATCTGGGTTCACAGGTATCCCAAATGTCCCCAAGTTGAAAAGTACTGGGATAGAAAAAAAAAAAAAAAACAGAAGGTGTCGTGCACTTCAATTTTCTATGAGTGGTCTGGAGAGAGTCTTAGGTCAGTATGTAGATGAAATTTTTATCTATTTCCACAAAAGTTTTTTGAATATCTTTTATGTTCCATGTACTGTGCTATACCATGGATATACAAGCCTTGTACCTGTCCTCATGGAGTTTACAGTCCAATGGAGGAAGATATGAGGTGATAATGACAAGAGGTGTGAAGAGTGTTACAAAACAAGAAGCAAGTATATATGACGGGACAGATTTAGTCTGGGGAACTATGGTAGGTGTCATTGAGGAAGAGGTGCTTAAGTGAGCATTCCATGAATATTATTTTTTGAATTTTAAAGGTCATGTGGTAACTTTGCCATTATATGTACTGATGCACATTTTTTCCTTTTCAAGTAAACCAATTTAAATTAAAAAGTGAGTCGATTCAGCCCTGGCTGAGTTGCACGGTTGGTTGGAGTGTTGTCCCATACATCCATATACCAAAATATTGTGGGTTCAATCCCCAGTCAGGGCACATATCTGGGTTGCAGGTTCAAATCTCATTGGGGCACATACAGTAGACAGCCAACTGATGTTTCTCACATTGATGTTTCTCTCTCTCTCTCTGTCTCCTCTGCTTCCTCCCTCTCTAAAAGCAATAAATATATCCTCAAGTGAGGATTTTTTTTAAAAAGTGAGTTGATTTAATGAAAATATTAAACAAATAATGGTACTGTTAGTACTTGCATACTTCACAAATTGTGACTTTGGTGCTTAAATGACTGAAGTTTGGGAAACCTGTATGAGGGGGAGGTAAGAAGAAACTTGAGGGGCTGCTAGGAGGAAGGGGCCTCAACCCAGGCAAAAAGTTGAAACAACAAAATGAAGGAAAAGAAATTGAGACAGAAGTACCCTCAATGTGCTTTTACATGTATTATTTCATTCTTTCACCATCACTAGTCCCCTGTAGTATAATGTATTCTCATGAAATTTTCTTTAGAATAATTGAGGACCTTGCAAGTTTAAGTAAAACACTAAAGGTCATCCAGTAAATTAGCTGCAGGGGTAGAATGACGAGGCAGACCATTTCTAGCCCAATGGAGAACCGTCTCTTGCCTCCAAAGTTCCGAGTGTGTGGGCAAGATGGAAAATGAAACTTCACACTACAAAGCAAACTAAGTGAAGTACGGGACCGCAAAGGGAAAAATAAAAGCTACGACCGGCTTGACAAACATAACACTGTTTTCATTACTGCATGTCATTTCAAATGACTCAATTTCTAGGTCCTTGTAGAAGCTTGCTGAGTAGTTGTTCTGTATCTTGTCAATGAAGAGATAAGCCCCTAAAAGCAAGGATGGCCACACACAAGGATGGCTGGGGAAGCCATGTCTCATCCAGCCCAATGTCTAGCTCTCACAGAGACTTAAAAGGGCATTCCATGGAAGGTGGGCTTGTCCTCCCTAATGTCAACCTTATAGTCGGGTTTTTCCTCACCTGCCTCCCAATTATTCTGAGAACTTATTAAAAGGCAATGAGTCAACCATTATCCATGAGTTCCTCTACCACAGGGAAGCTAGTTCCATTTTCCAGTGTCCACCATTTAGAGATAATGAACTCTACAAGCCTATACCTTGCTGTAATGAAAAAGAAAGAATGCTCCACCAAATGCTCTTCCAGAAACTGTGCACTCTTGTTTTATGGTCTGAGAACAACTGCTGTTGAATTTGCTGCCCTACCAGTGCCTTCACATGTCTCCCATTGGATTTTACCAACACTGTCTACTTCACTGTCCTTTTTCTTCCTCATTCCTTTCTTTTGTCTCCCTCTGACACCTAGCCTTTCATGAATTTCCTGCTTCAGGGCTCATGATTCATCCCATTCATCCAACTAACACTTCTATATGAGTGCCTACTATGCGCAAGGATCTGCTCTAGATCCTGGGTATACAAACGCAGTCCTTGTTCTCACATAATTTATATTCCAGTGGGAGGAGGAAAACAAATAAATTAATAGGATTTTTTAACAATCAAATAATGACAATGCTATCTATGCAGGAATATTTTTAAAGACTGATGTGAAAGTAAATAAACATGTGGGAAACTTCCAGTCTGGGAAAGCCTCTCTGAGAAGATCACATTTAAGTTGAAATCTAAACCATTGGAAAAGCAGGTGGGGAGCATTTCAGGCAGAGGTAATAGCTCACACCAAGGTCCTAGGCTAGGAGGAAAGAGGGCAGGTTCATGGAATTGAATGGAGGCCAGTGTGGTAGTCATTCTCGTTGGGGTCATTAGTGTTAATATTATGTGGGATATTTCCATGCTCTTGAGAATTTATGGAATTCTTGGTCTCCTCTCTATTAAATGCCAATAAAGCCTCTGGTTATAACTACCAACCCCCCCACCACCACTTTTCCCAATGCTATTTGGGCAACCACAGTGTCACTCCAGTAAGGAAGTAATAAGGCACAGTGGGTCAGGAGTTCAGGGCAAGGGGGAGGGGGAGGGCAGTGGGGAGCAGAGAGGAAGGTGGCCCCAAATCACGCAGGCATTATAAGCAGTTGTATTAATTTCTTGAAACTGCTGTAACAAAGCACAGTCAACTGAGTGGCTTAAAGAACAGAAACTTGTCCTCACAGTTCAGGAGGCTGAAAATCCAAAATCAGGGTGTTGACAGAATTGGTTCCTTCTGAAGGCTATGAGGTTCCTCCCGTTTCATGCATCTCTCCTGCTTTGGTCTCCGGTGGATTGTTTGGGGCATTCTCCCTATGCCTTTATATCATCTTCCTTCTGACATGCCTGCCTCTGTATCCAAATTTCCCTTTTTATAAGAACAGGAGTCATATTGGATTAGGGCCCACTTACTGACCTACCACTTGGTCATTTGAAAGACGCAATTTCCAAATAAGTTCATATTTGTGGAACTTAGGCCTTCAACATCTTTTAGGGAGAACATAGTTCAACACATAACACAGGACATGCAATTAGGATTTTATTCTAAATGTGACCTCTTGGAGGACTTTAAGCAAATGAGTGATATGATATGATTTCTGCTTTCAAAAGATCACTCGGGCTTATATATTGAGAGTGAATTATTGGGACAAGAGTAGATGCAGGAACACCAGTTAGTACAGAAATTTAGGCAAAAGATGATGCTGGCATGGAAATAGGTATGCTATTACCTGTGGTCAGGATTATATAGCACGTAGCCAGGCGTGGCCTCTCAAAGCACTGCACCAGGAAACAGGTTAACACTCACCTGGGAAACAGCTGCTCGGTAAGGGAAACCTACCAGGGAACAGCCCACCAAAAGAGATCGATCAGAACATGAAAACCATCAGCCTTCAAGTAGAGACCAAAAAATGACGTGGATGGGTTTGTGAGTGCATAGGTCAGAATTAGACAGTCTTTCAAGCACCCTTCCAACCGCAGGGATATATGGGGCTAAAAATTTCCACACCATAAGTCAAGACAAAGAGCTGCATCTGTCACCTGCCACCTCAGGCCATGAGAGGGCAATGGTGCCCTGGCCTCTTCATTGCTGCATTCCTCTCTCAAGTCCATGATGGTGCATACCAGGGCCACACACTACCACTTTCTTTTCAGAGCTGTGCTGATACACACCTACTCCAATAAATGAATATTCCCACCTCAGTGAACAAATGAAGTTAACACATTGACAGTGTGGGCTACTTCCCAAGGTTTGCACGCTGACATTAAAAGGATGTATCGATATGGCTTTATATGAACAAATATTGCAAGGCAGAGCCTTTGTTTGTTTGGCTTTCCTTTGTTTCCCTGGTTTCATGTAATGTTAGTGCACCTACACCGGCATCCATGCAAAGGTAGACTGACCATATTGTATCAGCCTGGCCGGGACCTTGGTATGTGGAAGTACAAGCGGGTTGGAGCAGTCAGTCGCTCACTCTTACCATATGACTCAGCCAAGAGAGTAACAGCAAGGTGAGTGGGTGTGCAGTTTCTCCCTTATGCAATTTGGGGTGATGACATGGCTGTCTTAAGAAGCACTTTTAAGTGCCTGACTTTTCATTTCAACATCAAAGGAGAAAGACAGCAATAAAAGGATTGAGGGAGATGAGAACCATTTGGCAACTCTTCAAAAAAACCTTTTTTTTAAGTTATCTTTTAAATCTTTAAATAAGACACTACTCTGGACCTTTATTGATTCTCCATTCCCATGGTAGCCTGTGTACAAATAGTGATTAAAGGCTGAACTTGATTCAGTGTCATTGGATGGCCAAGGATACAGGGCTTCTGTAGAGCAGGGTCAGCCAACCACAGCCCCAGGTCAATTCTGCCAACTTTTGTCCAGCCCGTAAACTAAAAAATTTTCTCATAATTTTAAATGGTTGAAAAAAATCAAAAGAATCATATTTTGGATCTCATGAATCACATTTCATGATACACAAAAATTGAAATTATAAGAAATTCAAGTTTCGGGGTCTGTAGGTAAAGTTTTATTGAAATATAGTCATGTTCACTTGTTTACATATTACGTATGGCCACTCATGTGATACAATACCAACACTGAGTAATTTTGTCACAGACCATGTGGCCGGCAAAGTCTAAAATGTCTACTACCTCTCCCTGTACAGAAAAAGTTTACCAAGTCCTGCTCTAGAGGTTTGAGAAAGAAACCTACTGGATCCTGTTACATGGTCTCCCTGCATTTTTAAAAAATATTTTATTTATTTATTTTTAGAGAGAGGGGAAGGGAGGGAGAAAGAATGGGAGAGAAACATCAGTGTGTGGTTGCCTCTCACACATTCCCTACTGGAGACCTAGCCTGCAACCCAGGCATGTGCCCTGACTGGGAATCAAACCTGCGACTCTTTGCTTCACAGGCCCATGCTCAATCCACTGAGCTACACCAGCCAGGGCTCTCCCTGCATTTTCAATCACTCCCCTAAGTCTTTGTGAATTACTGTTTTATTCATTTGAAAATGTATATTGAGCTCCTACTATGTGACAAGCACTGTGCTAGGTCCTGGAGGTACACCTGTGAACAATAACAGTCTCTTCTCTCAGAGCTCAGAGTCCCACCAGCAAACAGGTATTAATCAAAGAGTCATCCGAATTCAGTGTATTAAAAATTATAACACAGCAAGCATTTTAAGGAGGAGGCACATGGAGAACAAAGTAGGTGGATTGACTTCCCATTCTGGGATATCAAGTAAAATATGCCAAAGTATAGACTATGCTTGAATTGGGATTTCTAGGAAGAATTAAGATTAACAAGAAGGGAAAGACAAAGATCAACTTTTTCAATTTCTTCAACATGCCTATCTTACTTTCTTCTACTCGCTATTGCCTCCTCTGCCAGGACGGAGTGACAGAAGCCCAGAAAAGGAGGAAAATGAGCAATGAGGTGAAAGGACATAGTTTGGCTGTGGCCAGGCTCCGCAGATACTTGGAGACCACATGATGGACTTTGTCTTTACCCCAAGAACAGTGGGAAGTTGTACAAAAATGTTCTCAGTACTGTCCCCATTAGCAAAACTCTGGAAGCACCCAGAACACCCGTGCACTGGCGAAACAAATTATGGCATATTCACACAATGGAATATAAAGTAGTTAAAACAAATCTACTATACCCGCATGCAACAGTATGGATGAATCTTAGCAAGATATTATTAAATGAAGAAAGCAAGTCTCAGAAGATAACACATAGAATGATAAAGTTTTCATAATATTTAAGGTAACTAAAATTTAACAGGACACTTTTTAGGAATACATTAAGGTAATAAAACCCTATTTAAATAAAGCAGGGTAATAATTAAATATAAGGCTCAGAACAGTGAGTTAGCAGCATTATAGGATGGAGCTCAATGCATAAGTAAATGAACAGTCTTGTTAATATTCCAGTTCTTGTGGACATGAATTCACAGATATTTATAATACTAAAAATTTCAAAATTGCAATGAGAAAATGTGAGCTATTAGAAAATATATATATTGGTCTCTTCCCCCAGTTATTGGCACAGAGCTCCTGAAACCCTTGTAATTTCCCAAGTGATAAGAATACTAGAAGCATCTCTTGTTCTAATGTTTGGTCTTTAGACCAAGACCCCAGTTCTTGACACGGGCTCCTGAAACCCTTGTAATTTTCTGGGTGATAGGAGTGTTTTTTGTTCTAATGATGTGACTGTGTGGGTTCCTGGATGAGGGCTGGTCACAGCAAAGATCAAGCCATGATTACAAGCTTGGAACACCCCCATGTCTCTTAGAAGGAAGAAGGGCTAAAAGTAGAGTCAAAGATCAGCCATGCCTACATGATGAAATCTCCATAAAAGTCCAAAAGTATGGAATTCAGAGAGCTTCAAGGTTGAGGAGCACATGGAGATAGATGCTGGGAAGGTGGTGCACCTGGTGAGGACATGGAAGCTCCACTCCCCTTCCCACATAGATTACCCTATGCATCTCCTCCTTTTGGATGTTCATCTGTATCCATTATTATACTCTTTTATAATAAATAGTAAATGTAAGTAAATTTTTTTTCTGAGTTCTGTGAGCCACTCTAGCAAATTAATTGAACCTGAGCAGGGA
>PVKM010045688.1:0-11914 GCA_004027735.1 Carollia perspicillata
CTGCCCTGCCCGTTTCCTCCCCTGGTCTGGGGTCTGGGAACCAGGCACCTGCACTGCCTGTGCTCCCGGTCTGCCAGCCACTGCCTTTTCCTGCTGCGTTCCCTCTCCGTCAACTGCTGATTCCGTTCCTCTTACAGGTCTGGTTGAATGGTTGTTGGACTTTCCTAGTTAAATTTTGTGCTTTGGTTGCGTTATTGTTTATAAATCTTTGTTGTCTTTAATTTTGGTTGTGCGAGGAGGCACAGCATTTCCACCTATGCCTCTATCTTGGCCGGAAGTGCTAGTTTTTCTATACGATGACAGTTTTAAAGAGAAATCTCTCTTCTGGCTTGTGTTTTGTCTTATTGTTGACAACGGTCCATGGCTATGGTGTGCCTTGGGGTTGAAAGGCTGGAAACCAAGGTGTGTAGAGGGGGGACTTTCAGCCTACAAAAAAGACAAGACTGTGGCTGCCTGACCCTCTATTTGGTGTCTCTTTATGGCTTAGCCCTTCTGAAAGGCTCTGGCTCCCATTTTCCATTTACTATCCCTCTTCCCTGCAGCTCTGTGTTCTGACCTCCAGAATCAAACAACTGTGTGGCCAAGACACCAACCAAGAACTTTGTTTTGAGGAGCTTTATTGAAAATCACCAGATTGACTGTGAAGTTTCCTCCCTGCATGTATTTATCTTGAGGATGAGCTGCTTGCATGGGTGCACCTAGTAATTAACTGTTTCTTCTTTTGGCTTTTTTTAAAAACCCATGCAAAAGTCAAAAAAGGAAAATTTGATTTTTGCCATTTTTATAGTGTCCAGTCAGTGGTATGGGTGTCATGCCTGTCACTGCACCTACAGGAAGCAGGAGGCCCCCCAAAGAAAGTGGGCAGCTGCCTGACATGGAAGGGAGAAAAAGATCACAGGATGTCTGCAATTCAAGTCAGCTGTATTCATGAGCAAATCAGCTGTCTCCCAGTTCTTGACCTCCTTTGGTCATTGTGAGGGCTGATGAGCTCATGCTTGTAAAGAGTGCAAGTCTTTAATTGACATATAATTAATAATCATCAGATAAATGAATAACAATAATAACAATGACGTAATCTCCTTCATTCAGAGCCCCAGTCCTGTTTCCTTGGGTAGTAACATTATGAGATGATGTCCCCATGTACTCAATTAGATGAATGACTGACTGGCTGTAGATGCAGATGGGTCATCATAGTTCTGTGCTTGCTGGCACAGCCCAGGCTTGGCCTGCCACTGGGAAACCTGAGGGCACAGAACAATGCAGCAATGTTCTGTAAGTGCAGGGCTGTTCAGGTAATGGGAAAGTTCAGGCTGTTTCATGACTCAGGTACTTGCTTCTTGCCAATCTGGTAGCCTCCCAGGCTGGAGAGCTAAGTCTGGAAGCCTTATGGAAATGGACAGTTACCTGTTTCTCCTGCTCCTCCACATCTCTGTCTTCCCACATACCCTCTATCCCGTAAGATGAGTCTCCCAAGGGGGGTGGTATAAATGGATCAAGCTTCTGCTTCTCTCCATTATTATCAGAGGGACAAGTAGAACAATCAACCCAGTCAAGAGTTGTCTTGAGAACTTAATGAGATGAACGGAGAAGCAATAGGTTTTAGGAAAAAGAAAAGCAGGGGAAGGAGTTGGGGATGGTTGGGGTGGTGGGGGGAGGTGGTGAGGGGTAAATGCAGACAATTGCACTTGAACAACGATAAAATAACTTTAAAAATAAGAAAATATATTTTTTAAAAAGAAAAAGAATCTTTTTAGTTCCTAGGCTTTATATAGTTTAATGTTAAAAACAAAGTCTTCAAAGTAGACACTAAACTGAAAAGAAGTGCTTAGAATGAGAACAGAAAAAAAAGATCGTGGAGGAGGCAGTTCCTCTTCCACTTTTGCCCTAAAGGCATCTCAGTTCAAAAGGCTGAGATAGGCAGAATGGAATCCCCAGCTAGAAAAGATAATAACACCTTTCATTTGCAAACAATTTATGGTTTACAAAGCATTTCCATATAACATGACCTCATTTGAGCCTTACAATATCTTTGTAGGGTTGGCTGAATTTATTATCCCCATTTATAGATGAAGAAACTAAGGTCCAGAGGTTAAGTGACTCATTTGAAAAGAAGGAAAACAGCAGAGTCAGAGCCAAGTCCATGTTTCTAGTAACACACTAGGACTTGCTCCATGATGGCCAGATTCCACCATCTTCTCTCTATGGGGAAGATTACTGTTCAATTTATTCAACAAATAGATAATGAATGACCGTTGTGCATTGGGCACTGTGCCAGGTATTGGGGAGACAGCAGTAAATGTGACATATGAGGTTTTTCTTCATAACATTCTCATTGCTACATTTGTTTTGTGCTGCTTGCATCTTTGGGCCATGGATCCTTCTAGAGAGATCTGTAGTAGAGTTTTTTGGCTACAAATGTAAAAGTCAGTTCTGGCTAGCTAACACACAAAAGGAGAATTTATTAGAAAGATTATGGGTATCTCATGGAATCTAAGCAAATATTGTTCCATTACAAGCTTTGGGAAGGCCAAGAGCCTTCCCAAGGTTCCCCAGGTTTGGAAAGGACAGCTTCCAGGCTTCCAGCAGCAGAATCAAGGAGACCTTCTCTTTCAGTCTAGAGTTTCGCCCGATTATGTTTTTCTGCTTCCAAGTTCAAATCCCCAGTTGAGAGAATCTCATTGGCCCACATTGGCCCAAAGTCTCTACTCTTGTAACACCTCAGGCCTGCTGGGCAGACATTACCACTAGGAGTTCATCACTGGGTGCTGAGGAAGCCACACACAAAAGTGTTTATTTAGCACAATATGCCTTTGGCTCCATCCAGAACTGTGGATGGTACCTCAGAGTAAAGCAGGCAGACAAGAATGAATGCCTCACATTCTCAGCTGTCACCTCCCTAACACCTTTATTTCCTTATTTTTCTCTTTAAATTATCAATACTTCCAATGGAAATGTTTGTAAAATATGCAAATGAAACAATCTTTTACATTCCAAAATATTTATGGGTAAAATGCTAAAATGTCTGAGATTTTTCTTTAAAATACTCCAGGAAGAAAGGCTGGGAGGACCAGATAAAATAAGAACTTTTTTTGTTGAAAAAGTAATTATTTGTTGAAACTGAGTGATGGGAACGGGAGTTCATTCTACTATTCTATCTACATTTTTGCATTTTTGAAAGACAAAACAAATTAGAAATACAAAGGGATTATTCTGTGTCATTATGCTCTTTCCTCAGAACCTTCTTTTGTGGCCTCTATTATTTGATATTTCCTGAAGGGAAGAGTTATTTAATCAATTTTACAAGTATGTATTGAGGACTTTCTATGGGTTAGGCAGCGTCTCTTGTTTCCAGGTGAACTAATAGCTCTGGCAGTTTTGGATATTTTTCTGTGTATTTCCTGCACCATCAGCCCTTTGCACGGGTTCCACAAAACATTCTGGGGATTTTTGTTTCTATGGTTGCTCTGCTGACCCTTCTGTGATTGGAGTGAGAGCTCAGGAAGACCCGGGGGCATTTGTACTAGAAAATGGCATTTCTTCCCTGGCACCTGATGCCCAGCATACCTTCAGACATTGGTTGATTGCTCTGTAGTCAGGTTAGGGTCTAAAAACATTTAGAAACAACATTTATTTTAACCTGATGGGAAAGAAGAAAAGAGAGAGGCAGTTAGCTTGGCCCTAGCTCAGGTAGGGTGGGCCAGGTCAGGCGGCTTGCAGCAGGTGCCCAGTCTTCTCTATTTCCAGCAGTTCCATTAACACTTGGCAGGTTTCACTCACCTTCAGCAGTTGTAACATGCAATTGTTGACACAACTAGTATTACCTCATGTGTCTGGGCTTTCATGTGTTTCCTTGCCACTGTAGTCAGCACTCGAGATCTGAGGGTTCTTTTTCTATATGTGACTGTATATGGCAGAGAGACTGTTTAGACCCCATCCCCAGCCTTCGTATCCAAAACACAGTGCCTTCATTTTTCCTTTCAGGATTGATGTTAGGCACTTAATGTAATTGCCTTGCAGAAAAAACAGCCAAGGATGTACAGTCAGTCACCCCACAGCCTCATATTTCTAAACCAAGCAGGCTTCTTTTTAAACACTGCTTTACAGGGTGTGAAATCCATCATGTTGTGGCTAAGGGGAGATACACATCTCGTCTTGCTTCAGAAACACAGGCAATGTCTTGATTCCTTCTCCTTTCCTGGCCCACTCACCAACCCCTAGCTGTTCAGCCCATGACCTCCCAGTTGGCTCCTTTCCAGTGGGCTTCTTTTTTCTATATGGCACTTGCTCCATGATTCTCATTTGCTTTGTATAAAGAAGCCATGACCAAACTGCTAAAAGTCCACTCCTCCCTGGTGTCACTGTCCCTTGGCCTTGGCTTCTGCTTCAGACAGAGACAGTGTTTTAACTCCAGTTAATTCCTCAGTGTGTCAGTTCCTGAACCTTGGCCATTTTCTTTACTTTACCCTTCACCTTTGCACCCTTGAAATGATTTCTTTTTCCTTAAAACATCCAGGCTTAATGCAGACCCATGCTTGCCTTTCCCCAAGCAACACTCTTCTTCTCCTAGAGTAGAAGTGGAGAAAATAGAACACTTTTGACAATTTGTACTTTCTAATCTATTGTATTAGAGGGTGGAGCCAGGAGTAAAGCAAAAATAGCTTAGAAAATGAAATCTATATCTAAACAAATAAATAAACAAACCAACAGCTAAGCTAATGACATTCCACTGTTTGCTTAAAATAACACTTGGCAACTAAATATTATAGTTCACTTCTAGTTGCTTCTTATCCACCAATGAAGAACAATCGAGGCTGATGTTACAAATATGTAGGCAAAAGGATAAAAAAAGCAAAGGGGATTGATAATGTTAAACCAGGCAGATAGCCCTTCTCTGTACTATGTTTCGCTCATTTCCTGGCCCTGTTGAATTGCTTTGCTGCCACTCAGGGTGAACCCAAACACATCTTGAAAATCGTTCCCTGCCTCTGTTCTGTTTGGCATTAGATTTCCTCTTATCATTTCTATAACACATATGTTCTTATGCCCTAGGAGGCAGTGATATAGTTAATATTGCTTCCTAGCAACTCTGTTTGGAGAGAAAAATCAAAACACACAGGTTTTGCCCCTCACTCTGACCTATTCACCAACTTTAATTTGTCCCTAGCACCTTCCTACATGTGTCTGTGCACACTTGCATGTGCTGACTTACCATCTCTGGATATCTTTTGGCTAGTAACTTCAAATCTGAACATGAGGGTCTCTTTTCTCTGTATGTCATGAGTTAAGAGTTTGTGATGGTTTGTCTCCTTAAGATGCTTATGGCTGGTTCAGAATAATGACTACAAATAAGATTATGCCAAGAAGATAAAATGCCAGGCTACACAAATGAGACTACCATGGCCCACAGAGGATTTTTTTTCTTTCCTTTGGATAGTAAGCTTGGTTCTTTACTCTGGGTTGTTATTGCCTATTTATTCAAATACTGTTTGTCTTATAGATCAGCTTTGATCTTTGTCTACAATTAAAATGATAAGTTCAAAATATGTTGCATGGAAATGCAAGAGGTACAGGATACAGATGCCCAAGGGGCAGGTACCCTGCCAGCTCCATCTAATCACTGGCTCAGGTGAGTGGAGAGCTCTAACAGCACATTCATCCATTTCCAAAGCAGACACGGAGGGGGCAGTGTACAAGTAAACAAAGCAGATGTTACGAACAGTACCCTTACGAACAGTACAGTCTAGTGGGAAGACAGACTTCAATAAGAATAAATAATGTCGGATGATACTTACAGGAGAGATAAATGCTAGGAATAAAAAACATAAGGCGCAGTGCTGGTATACAGCATACCTCAAGGTTAGAATATCTGGGAAGATGACCTTTGTGCATACATGTCAAGGATGTGGGTGGGGATGGCAGGAGTGGAGTGGGCAAAGAAGAGGGCACAGCCAAAAGTTGCCAAAGCAAATAGTGACAATTGGGGTTGTATTTTATAGTGATTATAATCTCTCTGGCAGAAATTTAACATTCTTCATTTGCTCTTGGTATTTTGTCGTAAGCAAATTTGGTAAGTATGGATTTAAATAATAATAACAATACCAACCCTTTTAAATGCTTACTAATGTATAAGATATTATTTTGAGTGCCAAATGTCACCTCAGTGAGGCTGTCTGTGGGCATTCTAATAGCAGCTCCCCCACTCCTATTTCCTTTACTCAGTCATTCTTATCTCTGTAGTGGTTACCACCACCCTCTGGTACTTTATGTCTTTGTTTATCTGTTTATCAGCTGTGTCTCTAGTTGGAATGGAATCTTCATGAGGGCAGGTACTTTGCCTGTTGTGTTTACTGCAGTTTTTCCCAGAGCTTACAACACTGCCTGGCATATGCTTGGTTCTCAATAAATACATATTTATTAAATGGATGAATGAATATTATTCACTTAATCCTCAAAGTATCTCTATAAACCAGGTACTATTTTTTCTACTTTGCAGATGGGCAAATAAGCACAGAGAACTTAGGTAACTTATATAAGTTCACATAGCCAACAGAGTGGTAGAACCAGGATCCCAGACCCTGGCAGTCTGATTCCAGAACCTAGCACAGCAGGAGTATATGCAAGACGGAAACTGCTGTGCTCAAATTTGTTATAGCTTTTCTTTGGTTAAATGGTGTTCTGTTTAAAGACCTCAGAAAAGTAATCCATTCTGGTATTGCAGTTTCAGATACTACTAATTTTATGAAACAGGGATCACTGAGCAAATAGTATGTAAGGGCTTTCTTGGTTATAGGAAACTTTGTGCTAACCCAGGGAACTAGCAATCTAGATAAGACAGAGAAGTCCTGAGTCATAAAACACTTTTATATTCTATAATACAATCTATAGCCAGTGTTCCTGAAATATTCCTTATAAATGACATCTTGGTAACTCCGTCTGGTTACTAGGGATGTGAAAAATGGAAACATGATTTACTCTTTGACGTACTTACTTGAATTAGAAACTGAAGTGTTGTTGTTTCTGTGTTAAAAAAACTCTGAGCCCAATGGAGTAAAGAAAAGAAAAGCCCTCTACACCATAACTACATGCATTAGACAACAAATTCAGTCTAAATGTTTCATGGTATCTCTTTATCACTCTGAGCAGAAATTAGTTTCAGTCACTGGAATATAAGAAGTCACTTGCTTCTGAGACCATTTTGACAGTTCTTTCCTTCTGACTGGCAATTTTTTAGAAATGTAGTTGTCAGTTGTTTGCTCTTTTTCTTGATAAAAATGGGTTTGTCTTTATGTGTGAACAGAGCTGTCAAAGAAAAGAACCTGTTTTTGATCTCAGAAACTTCAGCTTTTCCTTTCTGACCACACATCCCTGAATCACTCAGTAATCTGTAAACTCTTTATTTCTACAAAAACCTATTTAGATGGTTTGGCATTTATTTTGTTCTTTGACCACTTAGTATGTCAAAATTGGTGAGCAATTCTGGTCCTTTTCACACATCTGTCTTTCTGCTGCCTTTTGAGTCTATCTTTTTGTACCTGTCCCTGTTCCCTCCTGGCTCAAATGCACTGTAAATTCTTGCACACACACAAATTTAGATTTATAAGTGATATATTTACAAAGAGTATGTATGATTGCTGAAACTCATAGAATACTGAAATTATGTATATTTTACTACATGTAAGTTGTACCTCAATATAATTTTTTTATTTGTTGGGAACCGCCCTGCCTAGTTTCAGGAGCTGTAATCCCCGCATGGATAAGGCTGAGTGAGCCACCTTTGGACCATAAGCCACTAAGGATACAAAGCTTATCTCCCTGGCAGGAGTGCTACTTCTGCTCCTTTTTTCATAACTGGCCCCCCAATACTTGATCAGTTAGCCAATGATGGGTAAGATTCTCCGAGGTGAGAACAACCTAAGACAGGCATGATCACATGGAGGCCCCAGGGAAGGACTTGGGGGGCTATGGAGAAAGAGGGTGCGGGACCCTTGTCCCTCGGCTTTGACGAAACCTGATTCCCCTGAGTCCCCGAGAAGTCTCCAAAAATTCCTTAGCTATCTGTCTCCTCTGCCCAACTTAAGTCTGAAACAATGACAGAGGGCAATGCAGCCCTGTGCTGGAAAGGGTGGGCTCCCTGGGTGATCAGGCCTGAGAAAGGATATGTAAAATCCTGTTAAGCATTTTGGGGGTGGAAGATGGAGACAGAGTAGGAGGGAGCAGATTTCATTTCCTCCTACACACAGGAGGAAAAACTGGCTAATCCATAGAGGAACAGAGCAGACAGACAACAGTACCCCAGCATATTTGAAAATAAGAGGCCAAAAAACTGTAGCACACAGTGAAAAACCAGAAACCAGACGGTAAGAAGGATATTTCAGGACAGTAAGGTTCCAGGGACCAGCACAGGGACCGGGGTGTGTTTGTAGCCCCAGGCCCAGCGCCCAGAGTGGGCGCTCGGTCTAACACAGACTTCTTGAAAGAAGAGGGCCTGCCACAGTCCTTGGGAGAGAGCCAGGTCACCTGCTCCCTCCCTCCCTGACAAAGCAGGGTTTGAGCAACACCAGCAGAGTTCTGGTTGTGGAGAGGGAAATAAGCACAAAGAGGCAAGACACACAGGGCCGTGATTACCTGCGGAGTCTGTGGTCACCAGCTCAGGAGAGCTGAGAGAGAGGCAGTGACGCACTGACCCCGATAGTCACCAGGATGGCTGGAGAATTGGTCTACACAGGGCGCCAGGCTTGAGTAGGAGGAATTTATTAAACAGAGGGGCTGGGGAATCTGCTTTGACATCCCCGCAGCTGACTCCCAACCCAGCTGGGCAGAGACCCCAGGGTTAAACAGAAGGTACTGTGACTCCCTCTCGGTAGCACTGGGAAGGGTTTGGGCCCAAACTCGCTGGATGGTGGCAGTCTAGCCGAATGGGCACCCCTGCACACCAGCTTCTAGCAATAACCACCGGGGAAAAGTGCTCTGAAGAAAACCAGGACTCCCACATCGAAGATATTGGGGAAAGGAGTCAGACTAACTGTTGGGACAGTGCTTGCAAGACAGGCTGAGTAAATATCAGGAAGGGACAAATGCCACACCAATCACTCCCCAGCCTCCTGCAGCCAGCAAGACCAGAAAAACCTGTTTGGCCAGTTTGAAATCAACAAGAGGTGTTTTGTTAATGCTGTTTTTTTAAGTAATCTTTATTATTATTATTTTTAAACTTTTCATTACTGTTTTATCCTCCAATTGCTTTGTCCTCTCTTCCCTTCTTTCTTGATTTAGTACTGCACACTTTCTTTTGAATTTTATCTCTTTTTTCTTCCTTCTCCTGCCATTTTTTTTAAATACCCACAAGTGAGAAAAAAAGTGGAACTGTGAAAGGACCTGAGGTGGTCTCAAACAGGGGGCAACCCAACAGCTGACACAATGAGACAAATTTCACTGAGCTATTGCAGGGAAACTGCAAGTTGCTGCATATTTGGATTATTATTATTTTCTCCTTTTTTCATTATTCCTACATCTTTTATCTCAATAGTATTTTTGTATTCTCCTTCTTTCTGTATAGTCTTCTTTGCTTGGCAGGGTATATTGTACCATTTGACAGGTTTTCCCTGTCCTCTCTTCTACATTGTATTGCTAATTTACTGTCCTTCACATGAATTGTGTTCCATTAGCACACTACTCAAAGTCCTATACCCCCTGTTCATGTTATTCAGATCACATACATTCTGGCATATGAGTGTTGCTCTAATATTATTGTAAATAACTGCTATTTCACACAATTGTAAATACTTCACAGCACCCTCCCCAGATGTTAGACCACATCACAGTCTCCTGAACTCTATTATTGGGGAGGTGAACACTATTCTCTCACACGCTACACCTATGTACTACCCTTTACTCTCACCTTACCCCAGAATCTGACCTCCCACAACTTCACTGCTTTCTAGATCCAACTCACAACCCTTCCCTTCCCAACAAGAGTCTTATCTTCTTCCCATCCTTTCTTAAAAGTGGCCAGTTGGGTTGAAGATCATGGTTAACACTACACATAGCCAAAAGATCTCCTATCTTTTATACTGGCTGCTACTGTAAATATCATAGAATACTCCCCTGCTGTCTTAAACCATTTTGCGCCCCCATCCAACTGATCACAAAAAAAGAGTAGGTGGAAGTAGTGAACACCAGGATACCCAAAGGAGACTGCACCACTGAATCTCACAGGCATTCTACCACAGCAGTTCACACCATAAACCCTGGCAACCAGAACAAGTCCATTTAAGAAGTGGAAGCTATCAAGAAGAGTCTCACAAACAATGAGAAGACAAAGAAACAATCCCCAAATGAGAGGAAAGGAGGAAGCCTCAGAAAGAATGCTAAATGAAATGGAAACAAGTCAGCTATTAGATATTGAATTCAAAGAACTGGTTATTAGGAAGTTCCAAGAGATGACAATAAACTACCAGAAACTACAGGAGAAGTACAATGAGCTCACCGCAAACTATACCAACACGAAAAAGAAAATAGAAAACATAAACGAGGGCCAAGAGGAAATGAAGAATACAATGGCTGAACTGAGGAACACAGTGAAAGGAATCAAAAGCAGGATAGATAGAAGATTAGATCAACGAGTTAGAGGACAAAGTAGAAAAAAACACCCATAAGGAGCATGTAAAGGAAAAAAGGCTCAGAAAGAATGAAGAGGAATTAAGAGAAATACAAGACAATATGAAACATAATAATATCCATATAACAGGAATACCAGAAGGAGAAGAAGAGCAAGGATAGAAAATCTATTTGAAAAAGTAATGATGGAAAACTTCCCTAATTTGACGAGAGAAAAACTCACACAAATACAGTAAACACAGAGAGTCCCAATCAAGAGGAACCCAAAGAGGCCCACTTCAAGACACATCATAATTAAAATGGCAAAATTCCAAGACAAAGAGAGAATCTTAAAGGCATCAAGGGAGAAGAAGGAAGTAACATACAAGGGAGCCCCAATAAGGTTAGTTGCTGACTTCTCAATGGAAACACTCCAAGCCAGAAGAGAATGGCAAGAAATATCCCAAGTAATGAGAACCAGAGGCCTGCAACTTAGGCTGCTTTACCAAGCAAGGCTCTCAATCAAGATAGAAGGCCAAATAAAGAGCTTCCAAGACAAAGAAGTCTAAAAGAATATGCATCCACCAATCCAGCACTGCAAGAGATGCTAAAGGGACTGCTCTAAGGAAAGGAAGGAATAGAGAGAGACAGAGAGGAACATAGGTACAAAAATGGCAATGAATAAGCACCTATCCATAATAACCTTAAATGTAAATGGATTAAACGCTGCAATCAAAAGACACAGAATAGCTGAATGGATAAGAAAGCATGACCCACACATGTGCTGCCTACAAGAGACCCACCTGAGGACAAAAGACATACACAGACTGAAAGTGAAGGGCTGGAAACAAATTTTCCAAGCAAATGGACAGGAAAAAAAAAAAAGCCGGGGTAGCAATACTCATATCAGACAAAATAGACTTCAAAAAAGAGCCATAAAGAGAGACCCAGAAGGTCACTTCATAATACTCAAGGAAAGACTCCACCAAGAAGACATAAACGTTGTAAATATATACGCACCCAATGTAGGAGCCCCCAAATACATAAAGAAATCTTAGAGGACTTCAAGAAAAACATTGATAGCAACACAATTATAGTAGGGGATTTTAACACCCCACTGTCAAAAATGGACAGATCTTCCAAACAAAATATCAACAAAGATGTTGTGGCATTGAACAACACCCCACATGAAATGTACTTAACATATATATAGAGCCCTCTATCCGAAAGAAGCTAAATACACATTCTATTCAAATGCACATGGAACATTTTCAAAGATAGACCATGTGATAGGACACAAAACAAGCCTCAACAAATTCAA
>PVKM010045689.1:0-12684 GCA_004027735.1 Carollia perspicillata
ACTGAAGCTGCTGTTCCCAATGCAGTACCAGCACTGGAACAGATTATCACAGCCCTAAGCAACTTTTATGCAGTCTTTGACCCAGAAGGCTTTTTCTTTTCTATACCAGGTAACAGAGGAAATTAGAAATGATTAGCCTCCACTCTTTTACTTCAAGACTATGTCAGCTCTGAGTTTCAGTCTTCTATATTAGAGGGATCTTGATTCCCTTGGTATTCCACAAAATGTTATGCTGGTTCATTACATTGAAGGCAGTGTATGCATTGGACCAGGTGGTCAGGAAGTAGTAAAAGAAGATGCTTTTTGAAAGGTACATGTGTGTCAGATGGAGGTGAGATAAACCCCTTGATTGTTCATAGGCTTGCTACACAGATGAAGATTCTAGAAGAGTGGTGGCCTATGGCAGGTCAAGATAGCCTCTCTAAAATGCAACAAATTGCCCAAACTTAGCATTTCTACCATGAAGAAAGGGCTATAGTGTTTGGTAGACCACTGGTAGACCATTTTTTTAATTTTGGAGAGAATATAAACCATGTCTAAATGTGTTGCCCTAATTCATTTACAAGGTAATATATAAAGCTGCCAGTTGTCAGTGGATTCCAGAATAAGAGAAGCCTCAGCGTGGGCACAAGTTGTGGTGTGAGTATCCCTCCCCTTTATGCATCATGACCAAGCAGAATCCATGATACTTGAAGTGACTTTAGCAAACAGGGGGCTCAACAGAAGAATCACAACACAGATTTTAGGATTTGGGAACTAAGAACAAGCTATCACTTTCCAACAACCAGCCTTCATTTGAAAAATCAGGTCTTAGCTTGGAACTAAGTCTTGCTGAGGCTAAGATACCATATGATTATGTGATCAAAGCTCTCCATCACAAATGAGGCTTTATTTGATGTGTCAAATGATGCTGTTGGACATGTACAGCAGCATTCCACTCTTAAATTAAATGGTACACTCAAGATCACGCTCAAGATGATCTAAAAAACATAAGTAAATCTCATGCATTGGTAAATCAGACTGCCTGGCCCCTACCCCACTGCCTTGAGGCCTCTCCCTCACCCACACCTATGAACTTATAAGCAGTGCTCACAATGAGTTGATAGAGAAGGAAAAGCACAGGTTTTTAGGGATAAATCTACAAGATGTCATGTCATCAGCCAAGAGTAGATCACAGCTTTTTTATAGCCCACTTAGGGTGAAAGACAGTAGGGAAAGGAAATCCTCCCTCCAAGAAGAAACTTAAGCAATGATATTTGCTCCACTTTTTGTAAAAGGGGAGACTGGTACAAGTCTAAATTCATTACTGGTTAATGGCTAATGTGGGGCCTAGTTTGTCACATTAGAAATGTGAAAATTGACAGCAAGTTCTGAAGGAAAGGCACATGGCTGGATGCGGTGACTATGGAAATGCATCGCTCAACTCTCCTGCTTTAGAGACCATAGCTGACTGAGGATTCAGGCTATTAGTCTTCTGGTTTCACAACCATATTTTTGTCCAGGTCACACTTGCAATGGCTGCCCCAAGCCAATGACTTTGCAAATGAATTTATGGATGCAGGCCTATTCCTGCAGACACAAAACGTTCTCAGTGGAGTACTTTGGCTCAAGGACCTCCCATCAGCCTAGGCCAACTTGCCTGCAGTTGCTTCGCAGTCTGAAACACTTATATACACATTGTCCCTTCTCTCCCACTCCCTTTCAGAGATGTCAGAACTACACAGAAGGCTTCCTCACCATCTCTAGTTTCCTCCACATTTTTCTGCACAGGTATTTCCCCAATAAATCTCTTACATGTTGTGGGAGGCTATATTTTAATATACATACATATCAGGTCCTAATCCCTAAAATCTGTAAATGTACTTTGTTTGAAAGAAAAAAAAGATGGAAAGATGGTATTTTCAGCTGTAATTAATTAAGGATATAGGGATGAGGAGATTATCCTGGATTACCCTGGTTTGCCCTAATTGCTATCATTAATGCCCTTCTGAGAGAAAGGCTGAGCAAGACTTGACACAAGCAGAGGAGAGGGTAATGAGAAAACTAGCATTGAGAGAGGCATTTGAAGATGGGAATGTGAAGGTATGCCAGCACCACCCAGAAGCTAGAAAAGGCAAATAACAGATTCTACCCCAAAGCCTCTGGAGGGAATAAGGTCCTGCTAACAGCTTGACTTTGGCCCAGTGAAGCTGAGTTTGGAAACTCTGGCCCCTAGGACTTAAAGAGAATAAATGTGTGCTGCTGTTTGACCCTACTAAATTTGTGGTAATCTGTTACAGCAGCACAGAAAACTACTACACATGTCTGATTCTGTCTTGGTGCCTGCTTCTTCAGGGCCTGAACTAACACAACTGGAGCCATTTGTGCCCAAGAAAAGAGGCAATAAGGTACATTTGGGGGATGAGTTCACTCCAGCAGGCTAAGATGGTCCCATTCTGAGTGTTGTATGGGGGATGGATAGTCCTTGGCACAAGGCAGCCCACTTGCTAAGGTCATCAGTGGTGATCTGGAAGGCATTTGGAAGATAAAAAGGAACAATATCTACAAAGTCGGCAGAGTTCGCTGGTTACTGATCAATTGTATTGCTAACAACAAAGGAATAGCAAGAAACTGAGTGCTACTAAAAAAGCCATTAAAGGCTCAGTGTGAGAGCCATTGGCCAGTTTAATAGCTTACAAAGTGGAAGACAGAGCTGAGCAGCAAATGAAAGATCTAAAAGTTAAAGTCACAGAGTTCCAGATGATTACTCAGTCAAGGAATGTCTGTTGTTCTAAGGTCAGAGCCCTGGGTGGAAAACCATGGGACCCTGACCTCATAAGTTCCCCTGCTGGAAGATGCTACAGAAGCCTCTCCCATGCAAAGCCTATACCTCTCAGAAACTACTGCAATTCCTCTGCTGGTTGTCAGCCTGATGACTAAGGCAGGTTAAATCCCAGCAAAACCTGCACAGTAATATACTGGGCCCAACAAAGGAAGAATGAGACCAAATGCCTAAGTAGCTGCAAGAATAGCTATCTTACTCCAGCAGGAGTTGGAAACGTGCATTGGATTTAGAGACACCTTCATCAAAGGGACAGGAATATATGATTTGATGAATAAGGATTTATTGAATTGGGGCACTTTTTTAGGGCACGAGGTATAACAACCTGGCAGAAACCTCAGGAGATGGGTACATTTATTGCCAGAGCAGCTCTTGAAAGTCTGAGAAAAGTTGATGATCCATGTTGAATGAGGTGGTAATGCTTGGCTTTTCTGACAGGTAGTAAAGAATAAAGGTGCTGAGAGAAATGGGCATGCTGGAAAAATGTATTAGTTAAGACTGGGATCCTCATTGGAAGACTATGTTCCTCTTGAAGAACAGGACACCAGTTAAGGTTCCATCCAGCATGGTCACGAGAGAGGAGCACTAGCACCACTCAGTTCTGTGATGGCCTTCTTTGCAGGCCAGGGCTGACTATGGAAGAGGTGACCACAGAGCTGAGTTTGCTGACATCAGTGGGGGTGAGTATGCTGATGGTACTGCTTAACACCAGAAGCCAAGAACCAAAATCACATGAACAACTGGAGAGGTCAGAGAGACAACCCAGGGGCTTTGACTTGCCAGGAGTTGTTAAAAGAGTGTGATACCTCTGGGGTCAGACAGACCTGCAGCCAACAATGGTGCTACTTAACCTCTACCACCAGGAACAGAACTCAAGAGCAGAAGAACAAGAAGGCAAGAGTCGCCACTCTAATAAGAAGTCACAGTCCCATTCAGTCCCCAAATATAAGCCATTTTTAAGATCCAGAACACATTAACTAGAGAGATGGACTGGGTCAGCTCGACTTTAATTTAAAGAAACTGAGGCACAGGCAATATAAACATCTTGCCTAAGATCACACATCTAGCGTCAAGGAATAAGCTCAGGAAAATATATTTGCAGCATTTGTGACAGGATGTTATTATATAGAAGGAAATAATAAAGTAGATGAACATTCATGCAAAAATATGCAAAGGAATAGAGGTGACTAATAAATATATGAAAACTGAGTAAACATAAAACAATGTGTTATCATTAAACTTGAATAATAAATATTTTTAAATAATAATATGCTGAGCTAAATTTCAGTAGTTTGTAAACTGGCACATCATGTCTGAAGGTCATTTTTACCATATTTATGAAACAGTTAAATTTGAGGAATCTTTCGACCTCTAAGTTATACACTTTGGAATTCATCATACACAAATCACTACAGATGTAACTAAGAGTTAATTTACAAAGACAATAACTGAGCACAAAATACAACTGAGAAAAATTAGGAAAAATAGCCTAATATTCAAAAATTGTTAAAAAACCTTGAAGTAATCATGTGATAGACTAATATGTCATTAAAATCACATTATTGAATAATATTCAAATAACATAAAAGTGTTCAGAAAACATTGTTAGCTATGAAATGGAGGTTTCCAAAGAATTTTTATATTTTTATGCAAGATTTTTATCCAAAGATAAGTGAAAATTTAATATTCAAAGAATTATTGGATCCAGACCTCAGAAATCAATTACAGTAACACCCTCATTTTCGATGGATGTACTAAAACCCAGAAAAGTTAATACTTTAAAGCAGAAACAAAAGAAATAGATGAGATCAATTTTGAATCCAGAAAAAAGTGTATGTACAGAAGAACTATATAAGTATATGCCAAAAATGTTACTGGTGCTTACCTACCTGCAGTGTAAGTATAGGTAAATAATTATTTTATGTGTTAAGTTTTCCTTTATGTCTATTACTTTTGCAATGAACATGTAGGAACAAACAAGAAATGTTGTTTTAAAAAATGTGTTCAAAGAATTACTGTGTGATCAAAAACCCTCTGTTCCAAACTGCTTCTGAAGATCTGCTTGTATACACCTGACATTTCTCAACATTTCTCATTAGCAGTCACACAAATTCTTTAAGCTCAAAATTACCTTGGCCAAGATGCAATCTATTTTTTTTTAAGATCTGAAGCAACAATCCCATTGCACAAGTACAGGACTACATTATGTGAACACTGATGAGTACATGAGTAAAATTAAACACTGGAATCAGGAAAACTTAGAACAGAATTTGTGTGATGTATTTCACTACATACATAATTGTTATTTTGCTGCTCAATAAATAAACCTAAGTTAAAATTAGATCACAAAGGTACTGTAATCAGTATTTTTTTAAAGCAAAATAAAATTTGAAATTTCCTTGTTTTTGTTCCATTACAGGCAGAGATTTCTAGTTTTCCCCAACGGCACTTACCATTTACTTCTCTTCACCATCATCATCAGTATAATTGCCCTCATACTGCACTAATATGACACACTAGAAAAGCCAGGGCCCGGAGTTCCGGCACCACTGACTGCCACCTCAAACCCTGGCACTGATATGTTCATATTCGTCAGTGCATTCCCAGCTTCACCGCCACTATCTGAGAAGTTTTTGACTAGCTTGTAACTGGATCACCCCTGATGTACCCAAGAACAACACAGGACATTAAGGCCTTAGGGACTTCGGAGAAGGAGCCCATAGCTTATCCAGAGTGTGAGTTCAATAAGGACAGACAGGTGCGGGTGGTGGGAGAAGGTAGAATGAAGAATGGCTGCACATCCCTGGCACCTGAGAATTTAAAGACTGAGAGATCAGAAACTTGCATTAACAAAACAAACAAGCAAGCAAAATACAACCGGAAACATTGAAATAAAGAACAAACTGACCGTAACCAGAGGGGAGGGGAGAGGGAGAGAGGATAATGGGGAAAGAAGGAGAAGAAGGGTCATCAAGGAACTTGTATAAAGGACCCATGGAAAAGCAAAGGGAGGTGGGATTGAGGGTGGGAGGTGGGGGTAGGTGGGGCAGGAGAAAGTGGTGGAGGGAAAATGGAGACGACTGTACTTGAACAACAAAGAAAAGAAAAGGAGAAACTTGCAGTAAAGAATATGAAAGACAGAGGCTAGCTCAGGAACCTCGCTTCTGATCCAGACTCCAGGGCACTCTGAAAGACAACAGAGGTTTTACCTTCAGGGTCAATCTTAAACCCAATTTAATTCAAGGATAAAGAGTCCACTTGACAAAAAGTATTTCTAGCCCTTCATGCCTAAAGTACACAAAGAAAACCTTTATTCCCCAGTGAGAGAAACACATGAGGTACTAATACCACGAAGAGTTCATCAGAAGAATAAGTGGAAATTGTATGCAGATTAATAGAATTCTAGGGCTGGACCTTAGAGTCAATTACAGCAATGTCTTCATTTTATAATGAGCCCACTGAAACCCAGGAAAGTTACATTATGAATAGAATAAATACATTGCACAATAATTTAGTAAATCCCAAACAACTGGAACAAGAAATAATCTTGAAATTTTAAAGAGATTATTCTAAAGCAAAAATAATTAATGCAAATTTAGTGTAGTGTTACATTAATTTAATTGAATCTGCAATCATGCAAATGTCTTTGAAAAACAAGAGTTTAGATAACTTTTAAAATAATAGACCCTCAAAAGATTATTAGGAAACTTTGGTACTACCTGAGATTGATACTATGATACAGTCTAAAGACTTCTGGACAGAGATCAGAAGATGTGTGTTCTCTTTCTATTCCGCTAACACACTTTATGGTCCTTGACAAAATAATGGATCTCTTAGGGGTCCTCTCCATCATTTGAGTACAAGAGAGAGGGAAGAACATATGATCCTTAAAGCCCAAATTCCACACAATACTATGAAAATCACACCTTCTGAAAATTTTTTGAAGACACTGTTGAGAAATACTATACTGTCTACACCTTTGGCTTTATCCAATAAGAAGCTCTTTTTTTTAACTTCTATTTTTTTTATTGTTGTTCAAGTATAGTTGCCTCCATTTTCCTCCCCACCACTCCCCCCGCCCCAGCCAATAAGAAGCTCTTATGATTCCCACATAAAAAAGAAAAACTTAGGTCATTTGATCAATAGATCAGTGCTATTACTTTTCATTCAAATTGCCTTGATCTCATATAGCAGATCATAAAATGATGCATAGTGCAAATATCTGACACCAACTTAAATACTATAGTGTTAAAATTCTAATTAAAATGATAAAGTATGTCCCACAAAAAAAGAGACAGCAACAAAAATGTAATAACCACTTATTCCCATGAATGATGAGCTTATACATTATAGAACTAGCCTGATAAAGCCCATGAAAATTTTTGGAACTAAAGATTAAAAATAAAAAAATAATAATTTTCTCTGTAATTATAACTAGTAGGAAAGGCTTCTAAATCAACCCTGACTTCAAGCAAAATTCTATGCATTGGTTCTTCAAAAATACCCAGTCAATCAAAGCACTTTTTAAAATCATAACTTCTGCTTAAATTATATAGCTATATCAAGACTTAGATGATGATTTTAATTATTCCCTTGTCTCTTCATGAAAAAATACTTCACAAAAGGTTTTCAAAGACTTGGCATCGCCCAATGTTTCACTTCCCTTCCTCACCCCCTTTCTAAGTGTCAAGGAGACAAAGTCCAGTGGTCAGTGCAGTGCTTGGCAAACTCATGCCTCATGCTTCAGAAACAGGAGGGCATAGAAGTTAATCTCTGACCCACGGGTTAAATGTAAGCTTAACAGTAAATTTTTTTTCTAAGATTATTGGAATGAAAAAGAGTCCAATCTTATACCATTTTTTCAAGGAGTGAGTATTATTCATTAAAATATCCAACCATCTGGAAAAACAATAATTGAAGGAATTCCAGGGGCTTTTTTAAAAAACAAATTATTTCAAGTTTAAAGAAAGAGAGTAAATGGGATTCTGTTCTCTTGTTAATTTTTTTCCAGCAATAGTAAGAGACTTGAGCACATTCATTCTCATCAAACACCCAACCTCCCTGAAGGGCTGGTGTATTCTCCCAGTCATTTGTCAAGAAATAACTCATGCCCTGGCTGGTGTAGCTTAGTGGATTGAGCACGGGCCTGTGAACCAAACAACCGTGGTTAGATTCCCAGTCAGGGCACATGCCTGGGTTGCAGGCCAGGTCCCCATTAGGGGACACATGAGAGGCAACCACACATTGATGTTTCTCTCCCATTCTTTCTCCTTCCCGTCCCCTCTCTCTAAAAATAAATTTAAAATATTTTTAAAGAAAGAAATAACTCATGTTTTTAGCTTTCCTTACTTACAGTTTCAGGGAACAATCCTGACATCGATTTTGCCCATGACTCTGATTGACTCCAGTTGGAGTCCCGCACACAACTCAGTAGTATGACACGATCCCTCACCTGGCAGTCTGCACCTCTCCCATAGAGATGTTTTACAGTGTCCATGCCCAAACTTTTACTTTCTAACTCATTTGCTCATATCTTCAGAGCTTTCTCCCTAACTCCTCTAATATCTTTAAACATAAAGTGCAAAACTTGACTAAACCACTGTTAGTTTAATATTAATTTAATATTTAACACACAATCATCATTACCCCATATGCCCAGAAGGCCCAAACACTGTTACTGGCACTAACTTTCCAAAAGAAAAACTATAAATTATAATAATCTTAAGATTAGTTTAGTGTATAGCTCTACTATTAGTGAGGAGTTGTATACTTTTATTTTGTTGCCAATAGGGGTAAATATGATTTTTTCTTCTTCACAGGAATTTGTCATTTAGGAAAAGTTCTGCTTTTACTAACAAAATATGAGAACTAATGTGACTTGTACATAAGGACATTTTAGTATCTCACTTTTTAAGATCCTTTGAAGTAGGAGTTTCACAGCTGGTTACTTCAACTGCTCAAGTATGTCAGGGCTCTGGATTGGCACTTCCCTCATGATGACAATATAGATGCAGTACCTCCAAGCTTCTTGCCCTCACACCCTATCTCCCAAGGCATGAAGGAAGAGTGTGGACTTCACATCATAATTTATCCTCTAGAGCTAGCAGGCATGAGTAAAATTTCACCTTACCTGCTCACGGTCAATCCTGTACCTAAACAAACTCAAAGTTTTGTTTTCGATGAAGTGGAAAGAATGAATATAGGACAGCTAGTTGTAATGTCTATAGCTGGAACTTCTTGCTCTAACATGACAGAAGTCACATTATCAGTTAATTTCTGTAAATTCTCTTGGGGTAGTCACATATGGAAGTTCCGTATGTACAAGCACAGAGTGTATAGGTATTGTGGGGTGGTGCTCAGGCACCACTCAAAATACTTTTTCACCAATTTGGAACTCCATTTTTAAATAAGGCACCATAGTCAGAGATGTCCAGATAACTTAAGAACTCATGAACACCTAATTATTTTCACTGTGTTGTTAACCATGGCATTAGTATATGTTCTCTTCAACTGTGCATCCTTTCACATGAGTGCTAAAGGTATAGACTTTGAAAAATATTCAATACACTTGCAGTGATAGCCAGGGAGGACACTGTGAATCAAATTAATCTGATATGGACATCTTCTGTTGCACTTCACTGAACGACTTGAGACATGAATAAAAAGTGGGGTCGACCTCTAGCAAGAATGCGATCGGAGCTTTGCATTCTCACTGTGTCATCTGCTACTTCAAGGATATCGGCAAGGACTTGCTGTCTGGGGACATTTATAAAATAAAGAACCACTTTCTAAGATTTAGTGTAGAGTCTTACTGTATCTTACTTGGCTTTCTGTCCTTGGCACCTTATATGATTTCTACATCATAAGAAGCACTCAATAAAGGTTGCTGTACTGAATTTAAGTACCAGGCAGAATGTAGACTCAAGAAGAATACCCCAAAGAGCCTTAGGCATAAAGAAGTGATGTTTCTTCCCTAAGCCCAGTAAAGCTGCACGATACCTGTTACTGGACTTACCTCACTCGCTCCAGGCCTTTTCTCTGGGGAGGACTATTCAGTATAGCACAGTAGATAAGTGCAAAATCGCTGGAGCACGATGGGTGAGTTCAAGTCCCAGTTCTGCCCCTTTTCAAGTTGTCTTACCTTGAACCATGTCAATTACTCTCTCTGTGCCTTAGTACCTCATATGCAAAATGGAGAATTGCAATGCCTACCTGTCAGGGTTATTGTGAAGAATAAACCTATAAGCATATGTAAACAAAGTGAACAGATTGAAACTAGCACATAAACAGTCGATAAATCTTAGTTGTAATGATAGGCATCCAATTTGGCCTAGGTTGGTGCACACCCTAATTCCTCCCCTTTGCTACACTGGTTAGGGAGCCACACGGGCGCTGCGGCAGAGAAAGCTCTTAGCCCTCACACACTCTGAGAAGGATGGCTGGAGAGGATTTTCTCTCCACCGGAGCTCTAGAGAGTATGATGGATGGACATCACACTGATGACCCTCGGAAAGCCCAGCTATGAACAAAAACATAGCCTTATTTTATTTAGTGGGCAGTTACTTCTCTTCCAGTATTGTTTCAATTAATGCGAAATAATGCCTTCAAAATTCAACAAGTTCTTGATTTTTCTTAGCAAGTTAGAGAGTTTACCGAGATTCCCCCAGATCATCACTAGGCGCACTCAGAATACCTCGTTTTGTGTATTTTGAAGAACACCTTGGTTCGTGTATTTTTGTGTATATCATAAAGGTTTGAAATGCTGCCACCTACAGACAGCTATTTCAAAAAGAAAACCCAGGCAGTGAAAGACCATGAAACTAGAACCTGGGCATGTATACTAAATGTCGTTTTTAAATGTTATAATCGTAAACTGATAGTTTATCTGTTTTATATAAACTAAGTAGGATCCAATCAGATGAGATTGTTCCCATGCTTATTGTGGTAATCACTATAAAAATAAATTTATTTTTAATTATACTTGACATACAATATTGTCTTAGTTACAAATGAACAACATAGCGAATACATAAAATAAATACATTTTTAAAAATAAATAAATAAGATTACATTTAAATTGTGAAAGTAATTTGAAGTAGAAATCAATAGCATCCTTCATAATTAATGTATTTAAACTAGTTGCTTCACCAGCAGTATGCTGCTTTTGTTTCTATGACCAGAATAATCCCTCACTGAGAGCAGAATGGAATATATAGGAGTTAGAACGTTTTCCCTTCTAACCTGCCACCCATGCCTGGGTATCGAAGTCCCATCTGCTATGCCCTGATAAACCATATACTTTTTCAGGGGGATAGGGGCAAGATGGTGTGTGCATAGTATATTTCCTAGAAACTGATTTACAGGCTTTCTGCATATCTCTGCAAGTCTTTGTGTGCACACACCTTCGAGTAAATCTATGTTTGGTCTTCCGGGATTTTTTTATCATTTTTCTATTAATGTTCGAATACTGTTGTCTCCATTTTCCCACCACCACTTTCTCCTGCCTGGGGCTGAAACTACACAGTGCAGGATATGACCTGAGTAGCTCATTAAGTTCTTTGGTTACAATTAGATATTTCCACTATGCAAAAGGAAAACTGCAACCATAAATATATCAAAGTTTCCTACATTAGTGACTCCTTTCTAGCCTCCAAATTTCTCTTGCTAATGTGTTGCTTTTGTAAAATATTACTGTATTTGATCATATTAAGCAAATGTCACTTTTTTATTATTTTCACCATTAACCTCTCCTTCTATTCTGGTCCACTACGCATTCATCTACAAACTCCAAAAGGAGAATCATCCACAACCACCCACAATGGTCCAGTCTATAGTAAGAATAGAATAAAACAGAGTCATGGAGACATCAGAAATATTTTTACATCATTTGATAGAAAAGAGTCACCTTTAGGAAAATAAGTGAGTAATTTTAACTCCCAAACAATTCTAGCTATGGCCCAACAGATAATGAAAGAATAAAAGCCAGTGTGCTTTTCATTAGACATTTGGCCCAGTGGCAACCCAACTTTCCAATTATCCACATGGAGTCGCATAATGACTACAGCCCCACTATTTAGCGGTTGAAATCCTGTATAGTATATAATGCATTTAGGTGTGAGATATAAACTTAGATCTCACTATCCACAGCAGGATAGGATTTGATTATGTGTCTAAATGCAATCGCAATAATATGATATAAAGTTGTGTCACATGTGTTCTAGAATCCTAGATCAAAGATTTTTTTTAAATGTGTGTGATGTGAAAAGTTCAGCCAATCTTTTTCTCTCTCTATCTTATCCTGACTTTGCTCTGCCACTGTCAGTGTTGGAACTACTTCACTCTTTTGAAGAGAATACAGATTAAGTTTTAGTTTCTGTGCAAATTTTTTATACTGAATCAAGTATTTAAAGGTATTTTATAATAATGTTTTTGAGTGCCTTTTGTTAATATTCTAGTTCTAATACATAAACAAAATATGCGAGGAAAGGTCTCGTAAGCAAAGCATTCCCAAAGTCAGAAACTCAGTCTTGCTAGTTCTCTCTCTCTTTCTCTTTCTCTCCCTGCCCCTTGTTTGCTCACTCTCACTTTTGTTATCATTCCCACACTCACCCATAAATGCAACTGAAAATAATCAGAGATAAGAGAGGCATGACAGTTTTGAACAACAATAAAAATGTTTAAAAAATAATAAAAATAAAAATCATTTTAAAAAAGAGGCATGACAAAGTAAGACATCTCTAAAGTAAGAAATGCAGATAAAAGCCAACATGTGATACTTGTACTCTCATTCCTTATATTCCTAAGGGGAAGTTTCCATTTCATGGAAATTAAAAATTCACTGATGTGAAATCTCAGAAGAAAAA
>PVKM010045690.1:0-11902 GCA_004027735.1 Carollia perspicillata
GCTTTCACATTTATGTATCTCCTGCTTGTACCACAAGACCCCTCCCCTCCCCACTTTGTTACAAAGGTATTTAACCACCCACCTGACCCCTCCTTAGCGCCAGCGCCAGAATTTGGAAGCTATCTCCTCTGGGCCCACACATGTAATAAAGGCTTACTCTGTCACCCCAAATTGTGTAAGAGTTCATTTTTCCGCAACAGTCTTGCAGTAAAAATATCAGAGAGCCTTCCTACCATCCCACATGTCAAGCATCTGCTCTTTCAAGTATCCACCTCGCAGGCTGACAAAGGTCTATAAGTGTTTATTTCCTGCACCCTGAATCAAGTGGCTCTGTGCTATAAGACAATGAAATGGCAAAAATGCAGGAGTAACAGGTATTGTGCTGTGCCTTTCAGTGGTCAAATGTCTGTCCCATTTTGTGATGTCTAGAATCCTGTTAAACCATGAACATTAATAGTCCCTGTATCAAGTGGATCATTTAAAGTGTGGAGCATCAGTGATAATCCAACCATCTGATGACTCGAACAGGGAAACAAGCGCATAGGGGGAAAAAGCATTCTCTGTCACAGGCTAGTAGTCATCCAGTGAGTACGTAGATGACTCGGTTTTAGCAGTGTTAGTTCCTTCACTTGTTCACTAGGCTGCCTTGGGGAAGAAAAACACAAAAGGCAGCAATGAGACTACTGTTCAAAGTGTTTGTCACCTAATTCAAGATATAAAGACAGATGAAATAGCTTTAACAATTATTGTTGCAGGGGGAAATCCCAGACTTTTATGAAGTTCCTCTATCACCTACTCATAAAAAGGAACCGGAGAAGGTACCATCTTCTCTATGGCCCTCTCTGCCATTTCTGAAGAATCGAGCTCCAGTTCTTCAAGATCTGTGGTGCCACCACCTCAGCACCAGCAATACCTGCATAAAAATGCGTGTGTCAGAGCCCACCCCACACCTCCTGAGCTAAAGACTCCAGGGTGGACTCAGCAATCTGCTCTTTAACAGCCCTCCAGGTGAGTCTGAAACATCCTAAAATTCAGGAACCGTGGTTCAAGAGTTGATCCCCTGGTGGAGAGCAACATCCAGTCCATTGTCCTTTCATTGGTAAACTCTAATATAAAAGTACACCAGAAAAGTGACTCTTGGAAACATAGGTCTTTGCTTGAGACAGGAATACTTGTGAGTCAAGATCACAACACAGAAGCCAGCCCCTCCTGCAAAAAGGAATATACAGCGGTTGGCAAAAGTAGGTTTACAATGGCGAGGATGTAAACCACAGGGTTTATTTTTGCATTATTATTTATTTGTATTGCAGCTGTAAACCTGCTTTTGCCTGCCCCTGCATGTACTGATGGGGTGGATGACTACTAGTAACTAACAAACAATCCAGCTGCTCTTGTAAGAGACCCATCAACGGTGTTGGCTCAATACTCGGGAATCAATCCTTTTTCTAGTAATCATCAGAGGTGAGTGTTCCATCTCGGGGTTTTAGATACCCAAGTTACTTATAGCTTGTAGATATGACCTTGCCCTGAAAGAAACATGGACATTTGTACTTGTACTGGTTGACTGTAGTAGAAAATTAAAAGTGTACTTAGAGATTGAAGCTGGCACTCTGCATTAGCCCCTGCTGGCTGCCTGCTGGCTTCCCAGACTCCAGACGACCACCTGTTAACTAGTTGACTTTCTGTCTCAGACTCAGTTAATTTCTTACTATCTCTTTGTCCCCGCCCCAGGCAATTTTCGCCCTCTGCTTCTGCCTTGGCTTCCACATTCCTGCTTGTATCATGAGACCTCTCCCCTCCTCACTGTTGCAAAAGTATTTAACCGCCCACCTGACCCCTCCTCCGTGCCCAGAATTTGGAAGCTGTCTCCTCTGGGCCCACGCGTGTAATAAAGGCTTACTCCGTCACCCCAGATCGTGTAAGAGTTTGTTTTTCCGTAACAGACAAGAACTTAGATGGGCACTCCTAGTTGAAAAAAAGGCAGGGTGGGGGAGTGCTGAGAATCATAGTCCCTGAATGATCCATCAGTGGGTTATAATGAAAATTAAGGTAAGGGTAATGGGTTTAGGCAGATAAAAGGCAGTCCCATCTAAGGTTTTTAAAAACCAAATGACTTGTACTAGTATACTATTAGATTCCATATAAATGATTAAAATTAGTGGATTAATTGTAGGAGACCATTCTGTGTGGCATGGGCCCAGCTCCCACTGGGAGATGCACAGGACCCATGCCCACAGATAGGTTCTCCCGAGGGGGATCAGGCCTGCTATATACCTAGGCCGATTTGAGTCTTGCTTTTTGCTGAAAACTCCCTCACCTGATTTGTGGCAAACATTTACCGCATAGTAACTTCCTAAAAAGCATGCTAAACCTTCCTAGGGCCAGTGTAACCTTTCAACCACTTTTGCCCTTTTCATTTGCAAATATCCCTCTTCTGTGATGTGATTAGCGGCTTTGGCTCCTTTGTTTGCTGTAAAAGGCAACCACCTAAAGCAACCTGTGCAGAGTAAATGAGGACCTTTGTGTAATGTAATGTGCCGAGAGACCCAATAAAGGCCAGTCATGGCAAGGGCTGCAGGTTTTGCTCCCCTTGAGAGAAAAGCCATGCTGTCCCTTTTCCTCCACTGGACTCGGTAGTCCGTATGAATGTCTCATTTCATCCATAATGATGTGGACACTGCGGGCCTGTGTCCGCATCACTTTAGTTGAATAATATTTGATATATCCCTATGAGGAAATCAAATGCAGATATTAAACAATGTTTATAAACACTTTTTATGATATAATACATATCGATATGTTAGGCAAAAGATGTTGAGTGAGCATACATTCATGAATATAGAATAATCCAAACTATCTAAAAATATGCAGAAAAGAACAAGGGAATGAATTCCATTATTTGTTCCTCAAAATATATTTTTGAGCTCCTATGCTCCAAAAACTGTGGTTATGTTTGAAGACATAATAATTAACAAGAAAAAACTCTGGATACACAAGGAGTAAGATGTTAGTTGACAACAGTGAGAAACAAAAGCCTTTGAAGCAAAAGCCCAGGTGGACAGGTTAAAGGTGATTCTTTATTTCTTTTCTAATCTTTTGTACTTTTCACATTTTCTGTTATAAGCATGCCTTACTTTTATAGTCAATAACATAGTAAATGACTTTTCCCTTATAAACGAAAAATGCAAATAGAGTTCCATAAAATTTAACTACTGTACTAAAGAATGAGAAAAAAAATGAAGATTATAGGAGAGAAACTTTCAAACAAACACCTAAAATTACTTCTAAGATGTGGCCTTGAGCCAATATAGGCTTACCAAAGGCTTTTTCACCTGATATATCTATAATCTTAAATAATCATAACTAAGCATGTTGTCAGGCCTCTCAAAATTCATTCTGAAAATCAAATAAAGATGTGCTCATGTGCCTAACATTGTATCTATTCAAAGAGAGACAAATAAATGACTTCTTCAGAAGGAACCTTTAAGCATAAGGGGGCTTAACATAGCAAGTCCCTCACTTAGAAATCAAATTATTATATTTTTGTTGCCTGGCTAGCTAGTTGTTTTCATCACTGTTGTTGCTAATTTGTGTGAACCTTGACAATTTTGAGCTTAAATATTTCTATCTAAAAAGAAAATGAATAAAAGAGAAATTCTCAGACTTGTGAATGCTCTAAAATCAATCAAGATGGTATGTAAAGATTTAAGTCTGTTACCTAAAAAATAATTGAGTAACCTATTTCTCAATAATTTTATAATGACTGATTTAATATTTAAATTCATAAAATGAAGTTAGAACCACTTCCACATTTTATTAACTTAAATCCATGTTATATCAGTTTGTTCTCCCATGTAATAGGCTTAAAGAATTTCTCACTAATTTTTGAATAAAGCCAAAATATTACTAAGGAATACAATTCTGCTACTCAAATAAGATACCAAAAACTGCATCCAAATTACAAAGCCACATAGTCAAGTCAAAAAATAATAGTAATTGGAAAAGAAGTCATCTGAATATCTTAAGTAGTAGCAGGCACATTAGTGTTTCTGCTGAGAAACCTTTGATGTAGGTTGACTCAGCTCATCTGTGCATTTCCTCACCTGGAATTCCATCTAACTCACTCAGATAGATGCTGTTGGAGTCTTCTGGAGTGAGCATTCGGGAAGACACACAATTATCTCGCTGAGCATTGATGCTGGATATTAACTGAAATCTAATTTGAAGCTCCAAATCAAAAAACCTACATGTGGTCACTCCATTTGGCTTGAGCTTCTAACAGAGTGGTGGCCGAGTACCAGGAGTGACAGGGTATCTCAAGTGTGTTGGGGTGGGGGGAGTAGAAACAACCAGAGTAGACAGAGCTGCAAAAAATATTTTCAACTTTCAATATCCTATTGATTAAAAGGTCACAGAGACCACCAGATTTCAAGAGGGGAGTGAAATAGACTCCACCTCTTTAAAGCACATGGTTGCAGCCGCCTTTAGGAAATAGAATCTGCCACCACCTACAAGGGACTAGTCTCACAGGTGGCACTTTCTCAGTTTTGGTAGGACTGAACATATCTACATGTTTATTTCCTCCATCAGATTCCAGTTTCCTGGAGCTCAGTTCATCATTTTCATGGTATCTGGAACATCTACTACAGGGATGAGGACATATGCATGTTCATTTCCAGTATTGAACTGAAGAATGATACGGCACCGTCAACTGGAATGATGAAGGTGATTAATGATTTTGCATGAAACTAACAAATCATCTGATCTTATGACCATAATGATCTTAAGAGGTGACTAGAATCAAAACGGTAGTCTCTCTAATCAGTAAAGTGTTATTAAACTGGGGTTGAATCTGCTATTTCTTAACAAAGAAACATAGGTTGTCCTTTGGGAAATTACAAAAGTTCATATAAGAAGTAAAATATCTTTAAGTCAACCTTAAGTAAATACTGCTCAGATACTCAATTAATTTAGAAAATAAATAGATGTGTTCATACTCTGAATCATCTGAAATTTGTTGTCGCCAGATGATATACGTAGGATGTTAGTAAGGGTAGGTTAAGGTCACTATTAGCAAGATGTGTATCATTGGCCATCTATTTAATGGAATTATTTGAATAAAATCCTGGTTGAAGGGTGAGTAAGGCAAGAGGTGTAAGAGTGGAAACAATAATTCATTCAAATCTTTTTTACCAATTTCCCATGAAGGAGAGTAGAGAAATCAGGGAAAGGATGAAGAGGGAAGTAAGGTAAAGAAGACTTTTTTATTTTTGGCTTGGTGATATTAGGCGTGTTTCTATACTACTGGGATTAATCCAGAGAAGACATTGATGGCGGAAGTTAGAAAGAAGATAACTTCTGGGGCTAAGTTCCTGAAAAATATGGAAGAAATTCTACCCAGTAAGCAAGAAGGGGACATGGCTTGGGATCATGCAAGGATATTTACTGTGTTATGAGAATTAAGTACGTGAACTCATGAGTAGCTCAGAAGACAGGCATTCTCATTTGATTGTATCTACCTTCTCACTGAGCCAGGTCATTACATGGGTTGAAGAGACAGAGTAATAGTTTTCCCCACGAGTAGGGAAACACAAATTCAGGAAATTAGCATAAAAATTGTATGGTGACAGTCAGCTGTTGATCAAGATACTTTTCTCTTTTTTTCCTCTTCTTCCTGATCACAGAACTACACTCTATTTTTCAGACTGTCTTTTAAAAGATGTTAGTTATAAACTGAGCTCTATTTAAAGGCACATAAGCAAAAAGAACATGTGCTATTTTCAAACAAGACATCTAAGAAACAGAAGAACTCTACCTATATCCCCTCTGTTGTTTTCTGCAACCTGGATGCGGTCAATGACTAAGTAAATCTCGGTGACAGGAAAACAGGATGAAGAAAGTCCCTTCCCCTAGATCACCAGTAGAAGACAGTTATCCCCTGACCTAACCAGAAAATTCACCTTGACCTGTTGTGTCAATGAGAAGTAAATGTCTGCTGAGTCACTGTAGGTTTGGGGTCTATTTTTCCCACAACCTATCCTACTCTAACATGTTGGATTGGCTGTCATTGTTGAGAGCAGCTTTGGTATTTGCGATCATAACTTTAAAGTGAATTCACCCTGGTTGTAGGGTAGTATGAGTTTCCCAAGAATCTTAAAACAGAGGATAATTAGAAAATAAAGAATTCCAATGGTTGAAAAACTGTTAGGTTGGGAGTACTGGAGAAAGTAGATAGGATTAATAAACTGTAATAGTCATGGACTGAGATTTTATCGATTTCAGGGTCTAGAGTAGGATTATAGGATTAAGTACCTAGACAGGGTGCAGGTAAATATTGTCAGGGCCCAGGAGGTCATAGAACTGAAATCTCTTCACTTGGATAAAAGAAAGAACTAATGGAAATACTGCAAAGATGAGTGGAGGCACTCGGACTTTCTTACGACCAATTGGATTTGAAGTGTGATCAGACACAAACATGTGTCTTCATTCTCCTTGTCAGTCTCCCATTCCATAGCCATTTCCAATGCAGGACATTTTCAGTTTGGTGATTCAGAAGAAAATATCATGGACTCACTCTCCAAAGCTGCTCATTTTGTATTTTGCTTCCATTGTTCTTAATGATTTTGGTGAAAAGATCTAAACTGTCAGGTCATAACAGAAATACACAGCAATGTAGTCAGAGAATACTGTTGTTTTTCTTCCCCTGAAAAATAAAACCTTTATTTCACATTTGCATTTTCCTGGCGTCTGTTTGCTGTAAAAACCTGAAGCTAAACACAAAGCCAGCCTGTTGCTTCTTCCTGGGAGCATTAATTGTCTCCAATCATTGTTAGAGCACCTGTTTCACATTTTGACAAGTGCACTTATCTTCTTTTTTCTCTTCATATTTCTCCAGTAAAAATAATGAATAAATTACAGGGGGATGACATATGTGTTGATAATCAAGATGAAACTCAAATGAAGTGGAAGAAGCTGTATTTCTTTGCAGAGTTGTAAATTGCTTTTTTTCCTTGTGTATTGACATGCCTGACTTAGAAACCAAAAATACCACCACATGGGAAAATTAACAGAATTGCTCAAACAGAAATTATTTGTCACTGATAAGATATATAAACAGATTTTCTTTTTGATATCATGTAACATATTTGCTCACAATCTGGATACCCCAGGAAAGAATATCTAGATCCTTGTAATTCTAAGGAGCTTAGATGGTAGTGTATCTAATAGAGTAGTCCCCCTTGTCTGTGGTTTTACTTTTCTTGTTTACAGTTACTCATGGTCAACTGTGGTCCGAAAATATATAATGGAAAATTCCCCAAATAAACAATTCATAAGTTTTACATCAGGTGTCATTCCGAATAGTGTGATAAAATCTCACTCTGTCCTACTTCATTCTGCCAGAGACATGAGTCATCCCTCTGTCCAGAGTGTCCACACCATGTATCCTACCCACCCATTAATTGCGTAGCAGCCATCTAGATTATCAGATTGACCCCCAAAGCATCACAGTGCTTGCTTTCCAATAACACTTACTTTACTTAATAATGCATGTCTATATTACTTTTATAATTGTCCTATTTTATTATTAGTCATTGTTGTTTCTTACTGTACCTAATTTAGAAATGAAACTTTATCATAAATATGTATGTAGAGAAAAAAACGTATCTATGCAGAGAGTTTGGTACTATCCTCAGTTTCAGGCATCTATCTACTGAAGATCATGGAAGCTATCCCCCACTAATAAGCGAGGACTACTGTACATCACAGTTGCATTTGAAAATAGTTGTTAAATCTCAAATGGAATTTGTAAATGTCCAGTTGAAGAGAGAAAACTTTATTTAGTTACAAAGATATAAACACCCAAGAGAAAAAGGTCCACATTTGGTGTCAGGAAACTTCAGTTCCATCCCCAAAACATCCCCTTCAACTTCCCAATGAAAATGTCCATTTTCGATATTGTAGGCTCTGCAATCACTATACTCAGGAATCCTATCAGTATAAAACAGAAGTTTGAACAGACTAGTAGAAGTCACTGATGCTAGCCCAGTGACTAAGACTTGCAGAAGAATTTCTATTTTTTTCATTGTGTTTGAAAGGACAAACTCCGACTGGTTTTACACAATGCCTAACACTTCTGATTTTCTAATGCCTGGATACTGTCATCTATCTGGAATTTAGAGGTGTTCGGTTTGTAGAGATCTGGACTAGATGAACCCTTTGTGCCCTTAGAATTCAAAATTCCATGTCTATTGTTTCCATTTGTTTTAAGATTGCAAATACATTGATCATTTTCACTTTTCCACCACCACCACACTTCTAAATATGAAACCAGAGAAAGACGTTCAAAACCTACCAAGTCTACATGATTCATTCTAGAAAGTTCAGATTCACTGGAATTTATTTCCTAATTATAAAAAAAATTAAACAATACATATGGAAAATCCCAGAAGGGAAAATTCTGTTTATATATTAAAGCATAGCAAACCTATGGCATGTATATTTTGTATGGACTCGTTATGTATAGTAACCTTTGCCAAGTGTCCTATAAATCTTTACAGATAGTCTAAGGAAAAATAAGCTCTTGCCATGTACCTGCAATTTCACATCAATGTGCATGAAAATTTGCTTTATCAATAGAGTTGCATGAGACAGCTGAGCTAACTATAAAGAGTTAGAGTTCCAATTTGCATATGCAAATATGTGTTAAAGGTTAGAGTTGCTGGCATGGAAAAAATATGTCCCTGTAGACTTGAATTTGAGAAGGAAATTTCTAAAGTAGCAAGTGGGGGAGAGGCATAAATGCACACAACTGTACTTAAACAACAATAAAATAATAAAAAAATAAAGTAGCAAATCGGAGCAATGATAGTAATGAAGAAATTTCTCTTTTCATAGAAAATTGACATATCTGGTATGTGGAAAATTGTCACTTCATAAATACATTATGCAGTCTGCACCATATGGGCTGTTTTACTATAACTATTAAGATGCAATTAAGTAAAGATTTGACATGAAGGAATGAATACAATCATTGACCCAAAACATAAATTGAATCTTATTTTTGAATTTATATGAAAATTTGGTTTTACTTTTTAATGTAAAGTTATCTTTCTTTATAAATAAAATATGAAAATACTAGATTAACTCAAATGTGGAAATGTTTTATATATTTTGTATTAGATTGTTAAAAGTTCCAAATTTAATTCTTTCAAAAGTAAATTTGTTTTGGAATAATGTTTTCTCCTTAAGTGAATTTCTGTTCCTTCATCTAATATTTAAAAATGTATCATTTTATTATTAGATATAAGCTTTATTAATATATTATCAAATATAGTATGAATATTAAAAACTAAAAATGTAATAAATCTTTATTCTGAGTTGTTTTAGAAAAGTATTTAATCTGGTAGTATTTATGTAGCATTGCCTATGGAATCTTAAAATAATTATTTTAAATTATCTGGACTATATGACAATTTATATCATTAATGCCATTTATAGCACGTCACACTCCTGGAAGCACACTCTGAGTTCATTGCTCAAGAAGTTTATTAGGAAGTGGTGTGAAGATCATTACTAAGGAAGGAAGGGGAGGAAGCAGGGTAGGGTAGAGAGAGAAAACCCAATGGCCTCCCCCAACCCAATGGGAAGATCAGGGCTGAAATGTTTCTTCACAGCCATCCTACATTGATCCAAATTGGCCAGCTCTTTTTAGTTCTGCCTTTAGCATATATGAAATATAGGCTTCAGGAGGAAGAGGATGGTGTTGTAAGTCTCTGGAGGCTATCCCAAATGAGCTGAAAGTTGAATACTTTTTGTTGACCACACTCACAGCAGCTGGGGCAACAAGAGCTGATCAGTGGCTCTCCATAGTTTTGTTGTTGTTGTTGTTTATTTGTTTTGGGATGTGTACACAGGGTACTTTATTCTCCAGAGTTATACATGCTCTGGTGGGCTGGGTTGGGGCCATTGGCCCCATATGTACAGAACTGAATAAAGTGGGTCTCTGAGAAGAAGTCTTATTTACCTTCATGAGGAAAGAGAGATGGGGAAGATGGAGATGGGCTTTACAACCAGGGATGTGTTCCGTCCTGTGTTGGTTCCAGTCTGAAATGCTGGCAGGTAAGGCAGCTCTCAAGATAGTCACTTCCAGGCAGGGGGTGTCTGCCAGGCTTGAAGAGCCTTCTGTACCATGTCTTCCCACCTGGCCTCTAATATCTCCCAAACCCAGGCAGGAGCTCCTGGCGCAGGCAGGCTTACACCAGCCATTGTCCTTTTCACCAGCTGTACACATACTGGGTCCATGGGAATAGAGCTGTGGTTGTTCAATGCTGTAGCTCCCTCCTCATCTTCATCATCACTCTGAAATGGTGGGTCTGGCAAATGAAAGCCCAGGACCTGGACCCGATCCTGGATGTCAACAACTACATTTTCTCCATCCCCCACTGGTGCCAGCTCCACCTCCTCCGGTTCAGGATCTTGGTTTAGGAGCTGGTAGGAGTAGCCAACTGGACCTGCCCCAGTTTCCTTTCATTCTTCCTCAGGCTCTTCAGTGCTCCAATCCCCAGTGCCTTCTGTAGGGCCCTGGTGCAGCCCTAGTTCCTCAGTCTGATTGGAGAAGGTACGCTCAGGGCCCATGGTCTCCCCGTAGAACTGCTGCCATCCGGGCAGGGGCTCCACTCCCCTCTCTATGTCTACTGCGGTCCACCTCATGTGCTGCTCTAATCTACCTGCCTACCAGACTCCAGACACAGTCATAGTAGTCACAATAATTGATGAAGACATGGATGATAAATGATACAAGATGTTGACTGACAGAATTTGAGTCACATGTCCCTTGAGCATGTCACACATGCTCATGGGGTATGACAAATAAATAAGTTCCTACCCTAGGTACACCAACAACCTAGTAGTTTATACAGGTAGGAAAAGACAAAATAAAATTACTGTGTGAAAGTTAATTGAAAAGATTTGCTGTTTAGTGGAAAGAATGCCTAATGCTCAGAGGTTGGGGGGCTGGACTTGCTTGCTCAGTGGAATTCATGGAAAGTTTGCTTTATAGGGTAGGTTTTATGTAATTAGTGTCTGTAAGGAACAGAAAAATTTGCCTTGGACCTCTTTATTGTAAGCGAGAAGCAAAAGTTGACAAGAATGGAAGACGGAAAAAGTTTAGAACAGGTTAAAAGCGCTAACCTCAGAAATAAAACCCTGCTTAATGAGCTCAATGAGGCTGCTGAGGTTTTTGTTTTTTCACTGTTACATCTCTAACAATGAAAGGGATTCCTAGAACCTCACACACAGGTCAGTAACTATTTGTACAATAAAGGGCTCCTTGCCAGTAAGGACTCCCCTAACAATACTCCTGCAAGGTCCTAACAATCACCTTATAGAGTTAGTGTATGGGTTCACTGCTGTCACAGTGAGAAATGAAACTGCAAAGGTTTCGAAAATTTGGATTTTTTCCTTCTATATAGGAGAAAAAGTTGGCAGTGCAGAGCTGGTGCTGTGGTGCCACCCTGCTCAACATGAAGATGCCATCTCTGGGTTCAAGGCAGCCAAGCCTGCTCTTGCCATTTCCCCGTGAGTGAAGGAAGAAGAGTGCAGAGCAAGCACTGCCTTCCTGAAGTGTCTGCACCAGACACTGCACACGTCACCGCACCACTCCAGTCACACTCACCCGCCAGGACTGAGCTCCCGTCCTCCCTTACGTAGAAGGAAGACTGGGAGATGTGTTTTCTAGCTAAGCGATCATGCCCTCAGCTCACACTATGTGGGCATGCCACTGTTAACTGGAACTGTGAAGGGTGGATACTGGGAGAAAATATTGAACTTTGATCTCATACATTAGATAGTTACTTCTTATTTTATTCCAAGCTGTCATTTTTTTTTTTTGCACTGGCCATAC
>PVKM010045691.1:0-11915 GCA_004027735.1 Carollia perspicillata
TCTTTCCCTTTTATTATTGGCTTTGCCAAATTGGATGCTAAGGACTTGCCCACGCCATTAAAAGTATTCACGTGGCTCGATGTGTGTTAAAACAGAGGTTGGAAGGAGGGACCCATTACTCACAGAAGGATGCTTATCCCTACTCTGTCTCCATTTAACAGCTCAGTTTGGCCTGTTTTTCAATTCAGAAATGACAAGTGGCACCTTAGGGTGAATTCCTGCAACTTTAACCAGTGGCCCATGAAGGCCCCACCTCTAGCAAACTGAAATGATGGAGGCCATTCAGTCTGCCAGGGGCCAATGTTCTGTTGTTATAACTTGGCCAATATATTCTCTGCAGCCCTCAATGCACAGCCTCTCAGTCTCTACTCACATTCACTTTTCTTTTTCAGTTTTTTAAGATTTATTTACTTATGTTTAGACAGAGGGGAAGGGAGGGAGAGAGGAGAGAAGCATCAATGTGTGGCTGCCTCTTGTGTGCCCCCTACTGGGGACCTAGCTGCAACCCAGGCATGTGCCCTGACTGGGAATTGAACCTGCGACCCTTTGTTTCGAAGGCCAGCGTTCAATCCACTGAGTCATACCAGCCAGGGCTCAGTTTTTTTTCTTTGGTTCATATTATGTATTATGTATTTTCATTGTGATAAAATATGGATAACATAAAATTTGTATTTTAACCATTTAAAAATATGCAACTCGTCAGAATTAAGTGTGTTCATGTTGTTATGCAGCCCTCAGCACTATGGTTCTGGGACTTTCTCATCTTGCAAAACTGAAGCTCTGTGCCCACCAAGCATTCACTCCCCATTCCGTCCACTCCTGGGCCCTTCCATCTCCATTCTACTTTCTTTTCTTTTTTAAAAAATTTTATTCATTTATTTTTAGAGAGAGGGGAAGTGAGGGAGAAAAAGAGGGAGACAAACATCAATGTGTGGTTGCCTCTCACACACCCCCTACCAGGGACCCAGCCTGCAACCCAGGCGTGTGTACTGACTGGGAATCAAACCGGCAACCCCTGGATTCACAGGCCGGCACTCAATCCACTGAGCCACACCAGCCAGGGCTCCAGTCCACTTTCTATCTCTAGGAGTTTGTTCCTGGCTTCTTTCACTTAGCACAATGCCCTCTCGGTTCATCCATGTTGTAGCCTGTGTCAGAATTCCCTTTCTTCCCATGGCCTATCACATTCACTCTTTAAACGTTTTTTTCCAATCCTCAACTGAGATATGTTTATTGGTCTTAGAGAGAGAAAAGGGGAGAGACAGAGAGTGAGAGAAACGTTGACGTGAGAAACATCTATTGGTCACCTTTTGTATGCACTCTAACCAGGGATCGAACTTGCAACCTATGTATATGCTCTGACCAGGAACTGAGCCCGCAATCTTTGGCATGGAGGTTGGCGCTCCAACCAACAGAGCCACCCAGCGCCCCATTCACTTTTTTTTTTTTAAGATTTTACTTATGTATCGTTGGAGGGTAAGGGAAGGAGAGAGGGAGAGAAATATCAAAGTATGGTTGCCTCTCGTGCGTCCCCTTCTGGGAACTGGCCTGCAACCCAGGCATGTGCCCTGACTGGGAATCGAGCTGCAGTTTCTTGGTTCCCAGGCCCGCACTCAATCCACTGAGCTACACCAGCCAGGGCACATTCACTCTTGAAGGAGCACTACACTCCATTACTTGATTGCCCATGGGTAGCACTCCTCTGTGCCCGCAGAATCTTGAGGGGAGATTCAGCGGTCATTTTGGCCCAGAGCACAGAGAGGGAATGGGCTGTGGTCCCACATAAGGTAGAAAACTCTGTGCCTCAGTGAAATTCCTACACAGCAACTGGTCCACACACACCCATGGAGATCAGGGCCCACCTGGTGTCTCAGGTTATATAGCACCCACATCAGGCAGATGTTATCATTCAGCCTTCTGGCTTTCCTCACCTGCGTATGTCTACTTTGGGGAATAATCTAGGCCTTCGATGTCGCATGCCCCTGGCAGGGTGGGCCCCATCTGGCAACAGGAGAGCTGTGTCAGTGTCCCCCATGCTTCTTCAGGCTCTGCACTATGTGCACTATGCTGCCACATCCAACCACTAGATGGCATCATTGTTCCATTTCCACCCGGTTGGTAACGGGTTCTGAGGTGTTGAACCCGTTGAACTATCAGGCTGTTGTTCTAAATACACTGAGTCCACCACAGAGGGCGCACGTGTACTCAGAAAGCCTACTGTTAGGTCTTTTGTCTTACGCTAACATCTCGCCTCTCAACATGCCTGTCGGATCATTAATAAAAAGCCACTGGAAGCAACCAAAATGCCCTTCAGTAGGTGAATGGATAGTAAACTGTGGTACATCAAGACAGCAGAATGATGCCCTGGCGGGTGTGGCTCAGTGGATTGAGCGTGGCCTGCAAAGCAAAGGATCACCAGTTCGATTCCCAGTCAGAGCACATGCTTGGGTTGTGGGCCAGGTCCGTGGTTGGGGGGCGGGCATGTGAGCCGCAACTACACATGATGTTTCTCTCCCTCTCTTCCCCTCTGTCTAAAAATAAATAAATGAAATCTTTTTTAAAAAAAGAGTGGACCCTGATGTAAACTATGGACTTTGGGTGACCATCGTGTGTCACTGTAGGCTCATGGACTGTAACAAATGTCCCGTTTGGTGGGGGATGTCAATAGTTAGGGAAGCTGGGGGGAGAGAGTATATGGGTAGCTATACCTTCTGCTCAATTTTGCTATGAAGCTAAAATTATTCTTAAAAAAATAAAATGTATTTTTCTAAAATAAAGTAAACCAAGGTGGGAAGGAAAAGACTCTGAAAAAATTTGACCAGGAAAATATGAACTCTAGTTGGCTACGGTATAATGAAAACTGAAGAGCTAAAGTTCGTGCTTTGTCTTCCTATTAAACCACATCCCACCACTTAGGTTTGGCCTTGAAGGCGAAAAATCTGAACACCCAATTCAATGCCACTGCAGGTGTCCTTGAACTCCTGACTGAAAGTTCCACGTTGGGAGAGACCAGCATCGACTCTGCACGGGTGAGCCCCCTCAGTAACACTCAGACGTGTCAGAGGAAGTTTTTGTTAATACTTGAATACTCACTTTCACAAATAAGTGAACATTAAATTTTAATTTGAAGTGGAAAAAACAGGCCACTGGAAGGTCTCACATGAGGATGTATACAACAGCCAACTTCGGAGGATCACGTCCCCAACAGCAGCCTCTTCTGTTGCCCCCTGAGCCCCCCACTGTCGCTACACAGCTACAGGCATATACTTCCATGACCCGGACCAACAGCTGCCTCCAGGTCCAGAGGTCAGCCCAAGGTCATCACAGACCTAATGCGGCTATTGACCTCCCTCTAACCAGCTTCTTTTTGTCATTGTAGTTGTGTTAAAATGCACATAACAGCCCTGGCAGGGTAGGTCAGTTGGTTAGGGCATTGTCCATACATCAAAAGGCTACAGGCTTGGCCCTGGCTGGTGTGGCTCAGTGGATTGAACGCTGACCTGCGAATCAAAGGGTCGCTGGTTCAATTCCCAGTCAGGGCACATGCCTGGGCTGCAGGCTAGGTTCTCAGGGGGCGTGTGAGAGGCAACCAGTCAATGTATATCTCACATATTGATGTTTCTTGTCCTCCCTTCCCCTTCTCTAAAAGTAAAATTTTTAAAAAGGTTGCAGGTTCGATTCTATGGGCACATACATACATAGGTCGTAGGTTCATGTATGGAAGGCAACCGATCGATATTTCTCTCTCACGTCAATTTTCTCTCTCTCTCTAAAATCAATAAAAAGATATCCTCAGGTGAGGATAAAGAAAAAAGAATCAACCAATGAATGTGTAAGTAAGTGGAACAAGAAATTGATGTTTCTCTTTCTCTCTCTCTCCCTAACCAATAAATAAAAAACATTAAAAATACACATAACATAAAATCCACCACCCTCAAAGAGCATCAAAATCATGTGTTTACCATGTAACGGTGAACAAGAGCCCAGCGCACGGGACAGAGCGGCGCTGCCTGCAGGGCCCAGGGCTGCCAGTCCCGGGAGGCGCACGAGGCCTCCGGAGGCCCACTGCCTGGAGCGAAAGGCTGGGGACCCAGAGGCAAGGCTCAATCCATGTCCAGTAGGGGCCCCAGAACCGCGGGGGAAACGTAGCAGACACTTACCCAGATGGTTTTATTCAGGGAACAGCGAGAAGAAAGTTTACTAACGAGGACTGTCCGCAAGGATAGAAAGGGCTTGGGCCGTTCTAGTGTCAGGTAAGCAAGGGAGCCCTAGGAAGAGTGGGGCGAAGCTGTTCCTCAGGATCAGCCATTTCTCAGCGCACAGGACAGAGGTACCGTTCACCCATCGCTGCTTTTCCCCGAGCACGGAGCTCCGAAAAAAAAATCTCAGTATCGTCAGCTTCTGAGCATTTGGTGGTCTGTGCGTGTGTGTGTTTCCACCGTGCGTCTGCCTCGGTGCACCGTGCGTCTGCCTCGGTGCTCTGCATGTCTGGAGATGCGCCTGCGCATGCGCAGGGTGCGCGCAGAACTCGTGTCTGGGTTTCCAGTGGAGAGATCGAATGTGCGAGTGTGTGTTTCAGGGCGAGGGCCCATCTCAGCACTCCGCTGGGCTGGGAGGGTTCTGTGTGGCTGTCGCAGGCTGTTTGTCCCCGTGTTTCTGTGTGTTGTTGGATGTGTGTGTTTCCTAGTGTGCCTGTTTCTATGTCTCTGTGTCGGGTGATGTGTGTTTATAAAGTATGTGTCTCAATGTTTCCATGGATCTGGTGGAATGTGTATGTGTCACACCGAGTTTCTGTTTGTCTGGTGGTATGTGGATGCATCTCAACGTATGTCCATTGGGGTGTCTCTGCGTGGGTGGGGGCTGTGATTGAAGAGTGAGAGCCAATCAGGGCTTCCGGAGGTCCGCGCCGTGCGCGCTTGTGTGTCTGTTGCAGGGCTGTGTCTGGGCTGTGGTTTCCCTGTGGCCCCTGCTCTGCGTGTGAGCACAGCAGCCAGCATCTTTCTCCACGTTTCTGTGAACAGTGGTTCCTGGCATGCCTTGTGGAGCGAGCCTTTCCTTCCATTCTCCGCATCATCTGGATTGTGTGTGTGTGTGCGTGTGTCACAGGGTGAGAGTGCCTCTTGTGTTCCTGGGGGCTGGCTGTGCGTTTCCGTTCTGTGCAGGGCTCTCCTGGTGTTTGGTTCTTTTGGTGCACGCGTGCGGAGTTGTAGGCCGTGTTTCTGTCTGTGTTTCTGTGTGGCAGATGGTGTGTTTGTGTTGGAGAGAGTTGTGTGTGGGGGTGTATGTAGCCGCGGGTGTTCCAGTCTTGGTGTTTTGTGTCGCAGGCGAGTGTCTCTCAGTGTGTCTGTGAGTCTGGCTCTGTGTGTGTGGCTCTGTCTGTGTGTGTGAGCTGCGTTCCTGTTTGGAGCCTGGCCGGGCACAGGCCTTCTCCGGTCCCACATTCCTCCTGCTCCTTTGTGCTCTGTGCTACAAAAAATATTTGCGTTTTCCACGACTCATAATTTTTCCTCCTCAATCGCTACCAGATGTGGGTCCTGTGGTCCCCGTCCCCATGGCAACAGAGGTTCCAGCAGCCACGGTTCCTTTTTGTGGCGCCTGCCCCAGGAGCTGGCACTGCTGCAGCCCAAGGGGGTGGGGAGAGAATGCATGCCAGACGGGGGTTGTGAGGGGTCCCAGCAGCTCCCTCCCCAAATGGCTACCCACACCATCCTTGGTGGGGGGGGTGCTTCTCTGCCTGGCCCTTGCCTGGCCTCCAGGCCACAGCCTCTGACCCACAGGGAGTGGCAGGGATTGGCAGCCAAAAATTCAGGAGGTGACCCTCCTCTTCTGGGAGGCACCCACACAGAGTGGTTCTTGGAGGTTGGGATCTGGGACACCTGGCAGCCTCCCAGGGCAGGAGGAAGAGAGACCCTGGGAAAGGCCCGGTTAATGTGACCGCTGCTGGTCCAGGCTGAGGGAGAGGGAGACATGGAGCTAACTAGGGGTGAGGGGTCAGAAGCCACAGTGTGATGAGCGGTGGTGCAGGAAGAGAGGGGTACAGCAAGAGTGAGGCCTGAGCCACTGCCCTGCCCACCCCCACCCCTTAGTCACTGCCCTGTGCTCACTGTGCCCCGCTGGGCACCTGGCCCTCCCAAAGGACTGAGCCTGTGTTCTAAACTCCAGCAGCCAGCATGGCCTGGTGCCTGAAAGGATCAGAGGCCAGCCAGCCACAGGGCCATGGCTGGGAGGGTGGCCAGCTGGCCTGAGGGAAGCAGCGTGTTCTGGAGATATGGAGCCCGTGTGCTGCCTAATCTGGCCAGATGCAGGGACTGTGTTCATGCAAGCCCGGCCAGATGTCCCATCCCTGGCATAAAGCCATCCCCTTTCAGGTGGCTGAGTCCCTGTATGGGTCACTGAAGTTGACCTCAATGTGGCATCCAGCCAGAGGACCAGAGTTGCCAGGTGAGATCCTGGAGGTGCCAGCATTGGTCAGACTTGTGTGGTGCCACAGTCTGTAGGGTCGGGTGGGAGATGATTGGTGGACCCTGGCAGAATCTCCTGATGAAAATTGCTGGGTATCAAAAGATGGGGAAGAGGCCCAATAGGCAGAGACAGGAAACAGGAGGAGCCCAGATGGATGGAGGATGGTGGGAGCCACAGAAAAATAAGGTTCTGCAGCTCAGGAAAGTCACCTGGGAGGCCCGCCCGAGCCAGAAGCAGTGGAGACTCTGGGAGACGAATGGTCAGATAGAAGGGCAGGCCAGAGAAGGGGGCTGCCTTTGAGGCCAACAAGGGCTCTGGGCCAGGCCAGCTTCCCCCCCTCTCCCTCCACCACCCGTGGACCAGCGGGGTGGGTGTTTCCGGCTGAGGACAAGGAGCCTATTGAATCGGACAGCAGGGTTCCATGCAGTGCCAGACCATCGTGTTGGTGCCAGATGAGGCCCAGCTGGAGGCTGTGCCCGTGGCCCACTGCCCCCAGCTCCAGCCTCTGACCTGACCTAGCCACACCAAACAGCTCACAGCCCCCAAGTGTAACAACAGTGAGCAGCAGGGACAGCACAGGTCAGATGCAGCCCCACACACCCGCTCCTATAGTCAAGGGGCTCCACCTGATTTGTTCTGACCCCAGGATGGGGCAGGCCAAGGTAGGAGGGATATTAACATGATAAACGAATAATGGGCAGGTGGACACAACCCTTTTCCAATGTGGTCCCGGGAGACCCACACCTGGACTCCCAGGCTCCACTTAGGTTGAAGGATCCTGGGGGTGTGAGTACTACCTGGAAGAAGGCACATGCAATTTGAGGGGGGCATCCTTGTCCGAGGCTCCACAGACAGGAAGTAGCCAGAGCACAGAGGGGAAAAGGCACTTTATTGAGAAAGCTTTAGCCACGCCCCTGCTGGGAGGAGCCCATCCTGGGGCACCCAGATGAGGTGGGAGCAGCCCTGCGGGGGCCTATAAATATGTCTCCTCAGGATACTGGATTGCCCCTCGGATTCCCACCAGTGTGTAGCATGGTGGGAGGCCATCAAAACCAGCTGACAGCTGAGGGGCCAGGGCTGAGAATGCTGGGGCAGGGGTGGCAGGGGGAGGGAGGGGGAGGGGGGAAGACTGAACCCAGGGTGCTGAGACGCCTGAGGAGCAGAGAGGCCAGCCCTCCTCCCCATGCTCAGCTCAACCAGATGCCCTGAAGCCCCACCAGTGGAAGTAGCCTGGGGTTGAGGTCAAGGAAAGGAGACTCCAGCCATAGGCACCAGGCCCTGGCAACGAGACACGGGGCAGAAGTGCTTCTGACCTCAGCCAATGAGAGGGCAGGTCCAGACAAGTGCACGCTTGTAAGAGGTGGTCTCTAGGTAGAACCGCCTAGTCCTGGCCTTTGAGACCCGGGCTGGCCTGAGCCCTACATAACTTGGCCAATGCAAAGGGAGTCGCCAGCGAAGCGCCACTCAGGCCTTGACCAATGGGAGCCGCAGCTGGGGCCTGAGCTAATGAGATGCAGCCTCCCTCCGAACCCGTCTGGCCTTGGCCCCTGCGAAGCCGTAGCGCCCAGGCCACCGCAGGGACGCCAGGCTGGCACGGAACGAGAGGTGGCAAGCAGCGCTGCGAAGCCGGGTGAAGCTGTGGGCGTGGCCGGGCCTACGCCTGCTACAGGGTAGGTGCGCCCGCCCTGCCCAGCTCGCCCGCAGCTTCCCGGCTCTTCTTGCGCGGTGGCTTCTGGATGGGGGTCTTCTTCCGGGGGGCCTCCGGCACGGGTGCGCCGTCGCCCACCTTTTCGGGCCCTGGGGCCTCAGGTGCGGGCGCCGGCGACGTGGACAGCACAGAGCGTTTGGCCTTCTGTGGCGGCGCCGGCTTCTCCCGGGGACCCTGTGTGCCCAAGGTTCCCTCGGCGCGGCCCAGGCTGCGAGTCTTGTCGCGCAGCTCCGCGGCCAGCATGGAGGCGGCCTCGGGCGCGCTGCGCGGGGGACCGTTAGCGTCCATGGGCTCCGAAAGGCCAGTGCCGCGGCCCCGAGCCCGAGCCCGGGGTGGTGAGGGCGCGACGAGGGCTGGCTCCTCTTCGGCCAGCCCTGGGGGCCGTAGAGTCGGGTTGCGGGTCCGAGGGCTGCCAGGCTCGTCTGGCCGAGCAGATGTGTCGCTGGGCGTCCGTTTCCTCTTGCTGGGGCTGGGCGCCACCTCGAGGCCCAGGGGGGGTGGTGAAGGTGCACGGACAGTGCCAGCGGCGCCGTGCTTCCCATGTATCCAAGACACCTTGGGCTTGGTGGCGGGGTCCGGTGGTGGTGGTTTCCTGCGCTCGGGAGATGGAGAGAGCGACAGGCCACCAGCCTCGCCACGGACCCGGGCCGGCCGGGTCTCGCGCCGTGCCACGCGTGCGTACAGAGCCCCGCCAGGCCCCTCCACACTGGATGCGGACCTCTCGCTGTCAGAGGACGCGGGGAGGGGCGTCGCCTCCTCGGAGGAAGCTGGCATGGTCACCGGCGCAGGGGATGGTCCTTGCGCCTCGGCAGGGGGGCTGGCGACTTCCTTGTCTCGGCTCTCCGTTGCCGCCTCTGACAAAGGGAGATTGGAGGTGACCACAGCCACCAGAAAGAGCCTGAGGTGTCCAGACTCCAGGCGCAAATCTTCGCCTTCCCTCCTCCTCCCTCTCCACCCTCGCTGGTGCTTAGTCGCCCTGGCATCCAAACATGCGTGGTGTCCTCACAGCACTAACCACAAATCTAGTTCTTAGTCCTAGAACTGTGGCTGAGTGCTGGGGGGTGAAAAGCACGTTCTAAGCTAAAGCTACAACTTCAGCCTGTCCTGAAACCCCTCCCCCACCACATCCCCAGCCTGGAGGTGCTATCATCAAACATAACCCTTCAACACCTGCAGGGGAATCCATTCTCCTTCCCGGGGTCAGTTCACATTCAGGGCAGGTGCCTGGGTTGTGGGCTGAGTCTCCCTTTGGTGGTGTGTGGGAGGCAACCCACTGATGTTTCTCTCCCTTTCTCCCTCCCTTTCCCTTTTTCTCTAAAACAAATAAAATCTTTTCTTAAAAAGAGGCTCCCAAAATCACCCAGGTGGATGGATGGTCAGGGAAGGAGGCTCCTCCTGCTGCTGGTGAGCTAAGGCTCCAGGCAAAGAGGTTTGCCCATATCCTGCAGACCTCCCCTCCTGCCAGCCCTGCCAATCTCTGCTAGGTCCTCCTCAGACTCAGAACCTCCCCTCTGCCTGGTCTCCCCCAGAAATGAACCTGGGCTGTGGTTATTGTAAGGAGAGCCCATCCATCTCTCCAGACCCCACCCCAGTCCAGTGCTGCGTAGCACAGAGCCCCGCTCTGCAGCCTCAGCTGTGAGTCCAACCCCCAGTTAAGAGCATCACCACACCCTTCCTCTCCATGCTGCCTCTACCCCAGAGCAGAGATCTTTTAAACTGGAACACTTCACCGGTCTGGAGTGAGGCTCGAGTGCAGTGGTGCTCACCTTCGTGGGGCACGCAGTACACAGGGCCTTCATCGGTGGTGTCGAAGGAGGAGAAGGAGGCCCGGGAGGACCATGACGGTGACGGCTGCTCCAGCCCTGATGGGGGCTCCAGGAAGCTGCAGTTGAGTGTGTTATCCAGGTCGTGATGGGCCACTGGAGAAGGGAGGCACAGTTGCCAGGGGCCCTGCCCTGCCCCAGCCTGTGCCCTCCGAAGTCCTTCTGCCACAAATGATGGAGCACCAGCCCCACCCTAAGACTGCGTGAGGAACAGGCAATTCAACAGGCAGAGTGACACCAGGCCAGGATCAGAGAATGGGTAGCAGTGACCCAGGGAAAGTGAACACACTCAAAGTTGCAGAACCAGTGTGTGTTAGCCGGGGAGCTGAAAAAAGGCTGGGCTGAAGCACTGGGAAGAGGCGAGGCTGGAGAGAACAGCTGCCTGGGACAGGCTGCCAGAGACTCCAGGCCATGCTTCACACCCTGTCTGGGTGGGCCCAGGGGGTTTGGGAGCATTTCGGAGCCCAAACATGCAAGGCCAGCTTTGGCTCAGCCCATCTCAGGAGGCTGTACCCCCAGGCTTGGCTCCCAGGGTCTGCACAGACTCAGACCCCACAATGGGAGAACCCACAGGCTGGTTGGCCGTTTCCCTATTTTACGGATGGGATGTGGAGTCCAGCCCTACACCTGTGGCCAAAGATCCCACTCTGCTGGGTGGGCCAACAGGTTTCTCAGTTGTCTCTATCTTTACCTTCCAGAAGACTGAGTCTCCCTCTTCCCCTCATCTTTGAAAACGATGGGATGAACAACAATTTTAAAAAGGGGTGGGAGTCGGGGAGAAGGCAGAAAACTACTTGAACAATGATTTTTTAAAAAACGATGGGAAAGAGAGAGTCTACCCTGGTGTGCGTCAGTGCAGTGGGAGAGAAGCGGCATCTCCACCCACCCCCTGGGTCATTTGGTAGGGAGAGGGATCGGGGCCCACCTGACCGCTTTCCAGGAAGGACTCAGGGCACTGCAGGGGGTCCAGGTTGGGGGGCGGATCTTCTCCTGGTGTCAACAATTCCCTTGCACAAGTGCCCCACAGTTCACCTGCGACTCCAGGTGAATGCACTAGGCCTTAGCCTATACACCTACAGACTGCCGGGGGCCTGCCCGACTCAGATGTCTACACCCCCGTACTGCACCCCAGATGCACTCACTCACACTCACAGAACCAGGGCCCAAGTCCTCCCACACACGCCCCCACACCTAGGCCTCCTACCTTCTTCCCTGGGTTCTTGTGAGTCAGCATCCCCTTTTTCCGTCCCTCCAGTCGCACCTCCCTCCGCTCCCCCCACCCTACATCAACATCCATTCAAGGGTCCCGCATCTCCTCACACCGGCACCTTCACACCCGCTTCCCAGCAGCCTCGTGCTTGAGGTGTTCCCCCACAAAACCTGTGTCGGCATCTTTACCTACGACTTTGGGTAGCTTCTGCCTGCGGAGCGGGATCCGGGGCAACTTCATGCTGATGCGGCTGAAGCGCCCGCAGAGTCGTTGCGGTGCCTTCTTCCTCCCAAGAGAGAGCTCCCTGTGGGGGGGCGGTGCCTGGATAAGGGGATGGGTCTGGGGCGGGGCCTGGAGAAGTACTTTCGATCTCCTTGGGAGCCGAAACAAAAATGTAGAGGACTGAACTAAAAAGAGGGCAGGGTCACGCGCCAGGGGCGGGGCCAGGCGCGGAGGGGGGGAGGTGGGGACCGGGGCCCCAGTCGGAGGAGGGGGGTTGGTGGAGAAAGGTTCCCCAGCACCCGTTCAGGGTGCTGTCCTGAGCCCAGGAGAAAGCCGGATCGCGTCGGGCCTCACCTGCGCGCGGGATCCTTGCCGCGGCAGGCGCAGCAACAGCCGAGCAGGGAGAGCAGCAGACCCAGGAGCAGAGCGAGCAGCGCACCCGCGCCCATCACGCCCTTACGCTGATTGGTCTCTGTAGGGTATTAGGATC
>PVKM010045692.1:0-11906 GCA_004027735.1 Carollia perspicillata
GGCTCCATCAGTCATTTTGTCTAGGCTTCTGGAAGTTTCACACCGTCTTGTTCCTTACAGCTTCAGAATAAATGCCGACGATTGTTCTTATTCAAGATTGTTTCCGTCCTTTAGTTTTACAAATAAATTACAAAATAAAATAAAATCTTTCCTAGCTGGGGTGATTCAGTGAATTGAGTGCTGGCCTGCAAACCAAAGGGTTGCTGGTTCAATTCCCAGTCAGGGCACATGCCTGGGTTGCGGGGCCAAGTCCCCAGCGAGAGGCAACCACACACTGATGTTTCTCTCCCCCTCTTTCTCCCTCCCTTCCCTTCTCTAAAACTAAATAAATAAAACCTTTAAAAAATAAATAAATAAACAAAAATAAAGTAAAATCCTACTGAAATTTCTATTGAAATTACACTGGTTCTATGGATTAACTTGGAGAGAATTTCTCTCAATAACACTCTTACAGTTTTCAATTAAATTTCATTGGATTTATTTCTCTGCATTTTTTTAAAGACCTTTTTAGAAGCAGATAGAGGTTCACAGCAACACTGCGAGGAAGGAACAGAGGTTTCCCTTGTACTCCCTGTCCCCACACACACAGCCTCCTCCATGCTCACCACCCTCACCGAAGTGACACGCTGGTTATAACCGATGAAGCTGCACCGACACATGCTAACCGCCCAAAGTCCATGGCGACGTTATGGTTCACTCTTGGTGCTGTCTGTTCCACGTATAATGACACGTGTCCACCAGTACAGCATCATACAGCGTGTTTTCACGGCCCTAAAAATCTGTGCCCCACCGTTCCCTGCATTTTTAATGCTATTATATGTGGTGTCATGTGAAAATTTTTATTTTTCAGTTACTTGTCACTATTTAAAGCTATTAATTCTCTTAAGTTGATTAAGCAACCTCTGCAGAGTGGTTCATGCCACTAATTTGTTATTCAAAGTCCTCATTCACAGTAGAGGACTTTTTCAGTCCGTTTTCTCTCTGTTATGCAGCCTCAGTGATTTCTATTGTTCTTTCCTTAATTTCGCTGATTCTATCTTCTGTCGCGTCCATTGTACTACTGGGCTTGTCCAGTGAGGTTGTTTTCTGCTGTTATATTTGTCAGTTCTGTATTTGCCCCTTAATTCTTTTCTTGGAATCGCTATTTCTTTCCTGAGATTTTTCTAGTTTTTTCATTTGTCGCAGGAGATTTCGAGTTGTTTTCTGATACATTTTGTGACAGCTGCTTTAAACTCTTTTTCGGATACTTCCACCACCCGATATATGCTGGTATCGTGTCAGCTTATCTTTTCACATTTAAGTTCTTTTCTGGTTCTCAGTATGATGTGTGTTTTTTTTATCTTACCTGGACATCATCTTGGTTTTTATGTAAGGAGACTCTGGGTCCTATTCTAATTTTTATTTTTTAAGCGGGCTATCACCCTGATTAGATTTAGCAAGCCGGTTCTGGTGTAGTTCAGTGGGCTGTGGGTCCAATTTAATTTCAGGTCCTTTGTCTACACTACCATCCCAGTCTCCCGGGGCTCTCGCCGGTCCTTCCGGCTGATGCCCGAAGGGTTGAAGGAAATTCCTCAGCGGTCCTCCTGGTGCCCTCAATGGAGGAAGGGTGTCTCAGGTCTATGGAGACCAAGAGTGCCTCGCAGCAGGCGGGGCTGCTTGTTGTGGTGCCATCCCCCTTGTTGATGCCGCCCAGTCACTCCGGGTGTTTCTGGTGAGGGAGGAAAATCTCAAGCCCACCGGGAAGGGACAGGAATGAATCTACTTTGGCCGTCTTCCGGTGCCAGACAGGGCAGCAGCAGATGTCGGGCTCACATCGCCTTCTCCTGATGGGTGCGGGGCAGAGGACGCCCTACTGCTCCACTGTCCTTCCAGTCCCAGTGTCCCCAACCAGTTCCCTGTTCTCTTCCCGCTTTCAGAGTTTTCCTTTGGTTGCTTCTTGGAGTGTTTCCAGTTTATCATCATATCTAGCCAGGAGGAGAGATGGGAGGAACGTGCTTATGGGATCTTGTCTGGATCAGAAGTCTTTCACTAACTTTTGAGTGAAAGAGTTCATTGAATGAATCAATGATGAGTCCATCTCAGATACAATTCATTGACCTAAATATAGCCAGGCTGAAAAAAGGCAGTAAGTCACAGATTTGGAATTGGTAAGATCTTAGACTCTAGTTTACCCTCTTTTACAAAGGAGATAACTTTTCGTAGATGTAACCAACATGGGACAGGCTACTTCCTCCTGTGGGATCATGGGAATTGCCCAAATGGCTTCCTCATTGCACTCTGGGCAGGGATATTGGAGGAAACCTTTGTGGATTCGTTATATAAACCTAGGGAGAAAGAGGCAGGCTTGCTTATTTCCATTTCTGTAACTAGTGCATTTCAGGACAAAGCATGAACGGCCAGTAAAGATGAATGCAAACTATGGATGAAAAACACACACATGGAGAAGAGAGCAAGCAGAGGACATGGGCTTTTAAACATGCATTTCACTTGCTCTCAACTCAAAAAAGGAGGCAGAGAGTTGCTGTCCAAAGCACGGACTATCAGGAAACAGCAACAGAGAAACTGCCCACTTGGCACCCAAGCCCAGTTGGCCCTCTGACCCTGCTCCTATTTTAAGTCCATGACGCTTTCCTTTTCTGCACCTGAAAGAATGACTTCAGTCCAGGCTGAGTCCTCATTAGAAGTGACAGAGTTATTTTTAAACCTGGGCATGTGGTGCGCCTCAGCTTAATCACTGGATCCTTCAAGGAAATGGGGGGATGACTCCGATTAACATCCCATCTGATGTCCTACCAGAGGGAACCTCATTTCTTAGACAGCTTGCTAATTTGAAGCCAGTTGGCACTGCCAAGGGTGATTCTTGGCTCCCCACTGCCTGTCACACCAGATTATAACTACCTCGCCAGTGGAAGCAAGCCCATGCCAAGCTATTCCTGCGCTCACTAACTTACTTTCTCTGGAAAGCACGAGAACACAGACAGATCCTGGGAGGCCAAATCTGGATTCTTTTGTTTACAAGCTGAGTCTTTAGGCAAATTATTTCTTGGGACCTAAGTTTCCCAGTCAGCATAAATGACATTAATAGCTTGTGGCTACAAGGATTAAGCAAAAGGTTGTACGTAAAAATGAGGCCGTGGTGTTGGTAGTAGGGGTGCCCAGTAAGTTGTAGTTGTTATTTATTATTATTATTATTATTATTATTATTATTATTATTATTATTATTATTATTGTCAGATGGCTCGAAGCACTTGTACGTGTTGTTTCATTGGGTCTTAACAAGAATCTCATGAGACAGGGGTTACTGTCCCACCTTATAAATGAAAGCAGTGAGGCTCAGAGAGGTTGGGAGAGTTGATGAGTCACGGGGGAATTTAGGTCTCTTGGCCACAGTGGTGGTAGCTGGGGCCGCGTGGCAGACAGTGCGTCATCACATATGACAGCAGTAACAAGGACCTGCAACGGTGCAGGAATCAGTGGTCTGCACACTCGCTGTCATTTACTATGAGGGGACCAAACTTCAGAGAGATCAGGGAGGGTCGCAGCTGAAAGTGGGGGAGTGGGAGTGTCCACCTGGCCTACCTCACCTACGCTGCACCCTCAGCCCCTGTGCCACTGTTGATTGCAGCAAACCCCTGAGAAAACCACGTACTTGCCTGTCGGTGCCGCCAGTGGAAGTAAGACAGCTGCTTTTCATAGATTCCTTGAGATTTCCTATGCAGACAAGCATGCCTTCTGCAACAAGAGCTAGTTTTATTTCTTCTTTTCCAGCCTGGATAATTTTTATTTCCTTTCTCTGATTTACTAAAGTGGCCAGAACTTCCAGTACTGTGTTGAACAGGAGTGGAGAGAGTAGACATCCCTTCTCGTTCCAGAACTTAGAGCTAATGCATCCAGTCTTCCACCATTACACGCGATGTCTAAGGCAGGCTTTAGCAGACGATCTGTATGAAGCTGAGATCTCCCCTCTGTTCCTAGTATTTTTTCCCATCATTAATGGGTGTTTAATTCTGTCAAATGATTTTTCTGCATCAACTGATATGAACATATGATATTTTATCTTTAGCTTGTTGATATGACAGATTATATTGATTGATTTTCAAACATCTAGGTTCATGAGAGATACTGGTCTATAGCTGTTTTGTTTTTGTACTGTGTTTGGTTGGTTTTGGTACCAGAATAGTGATGGCCTCATAAAAAGAATCGGGAAGTGGTCTCTCCTCTCTTATTATCTGGAAGAGATTGTGTACAATTAGCATAAGCTATTCTTTGACTATTTGGTAAAATTTTCTAGTGAAAACATCTAGGCTTGAAGATTATTTGGGGCTGAATTTAAATTACAAATTCAATTTCTTTTTTTGTTTGTTTTTAAATTATATTATACTGATTATGCCATTACAGTTGTCCCATTTCCCCCTTTCATTCCCCTCCACCCTGCACACCCTCTCCCACCCACATTCCCCCCCCCTTTAGTTCATGTCCATGTGTCATTGGTTCTTTAGTTTCTACATTTCCCATACTATTCTTGCCCTCCCCCTATTTTCTACCTACCATCTATGCTACTTGTTCTCTGTACCTTTCCCCCTCTCTCCTCCTCCCACTCCCCTGTTGCTAACCCTCCATATGATCTCCATTTCTGTGGTTCTGTTTCTGTTTTGGTTGTTTGCTTAGTTTGTTTCTGTTTTTGTTTTAAGTATGGTTGTTAATAATTGTGAGTTTGCTGTCATTTTACTATACCTGTTTTTTATTTTCTTTTTCTTAGATAAGTCCCTTTAACATTTCATATAATAAGGGCTTGGTGATGATGAACTCCTTTAACTTGACCTTATCTGAGAAGCACTTTATCTGCCCTTCGATTCTGAATGATAGCTTTGCTGGATAGAGCAATCTTGGATGGAGGTCCTTGCCTTTCATGACTTGGAGTACTTCTTCCCAGCCACTTCTTGCCTGAAAGGTCTCTTTTCAGAAATCAGCTGACAGTCTGATGGGAACTCCTTTGTAGGTGACTGTCCCCTTATCTCTTGCTGCTTCTAGAATTCTCTCCTTCATTTTAATCTTGGCTAATGTAATTATGACGTGCCTTAGTGTGTTCCTCCTTGGGTCCACCTTCTTGGGGACTCTCTGAGCTTCCTGGACTTCCTAGAAATCTATTTCTTTTGCCAGGTTGGGGAAGTTCTCCTTTATTATTTGTTCAAATAAGTTTTCCACTGGTTACTTTTCCTCTTCCCCTTCTGGTACCCCTGTAATGCGGATGTTGGAATGTTTAAAGATGTCCTGGAGGTTCCTACACCTCTCCTCATTTTGTTGAATTCTTGTTTCTTCATTCTGTTCTGGTTGAATGTTTCTTTCTTCCTTCTGGTCCACTCCATTGATTTGAGTCCCAGTTGTCTTCCCTTCACTATTGGTTCCCTGTGCATTTTCCTTCATTTCACTTAACATTGCCTTCATTTGTTTATCTAATTTGCCACCAAAATCAACCAGTTCTGTGAGCTTCCTGATCACCAGTGCTTTGAACTGTGCATATGATAAGTTGGCTATCTCTTCGTCGCTTAGTTGTATTAGCTCTGGAGCTTTGATCTGTTCTTTTGCTTGGTCCATTTCTTTCTTTCTTTTTTTTTTTTTTTTTGTCTCATTGCACCCGTCTGGATAGATGTTTCTATTTTATCTCCTTGATTGTCTGACTTCCTTACAGTTCAGTTTTCTGTCAGTTTTGGTTGTTATTTTGTTTCTAAATTATTGTTGTTCTTATTTTGGTTGTGGGAGGAGGCACAGTGTGTCTACCTACACCTCCATCTTGGCCGGGAGTCTCAATTTCTTTAATAGTTATGGAATTGAATAGATTACTCAATCTTGGCTGGGTTTTGGTAGTTTGTGGTAATGAGGAATTGGCAGATTTCTTCTAAGTTGTTGAAGTTATGAGCATAAAGTTGTTTGTAGTATTCATTTTAGTTTTTAATTTATTTATATTTACAGAGAGGGGAAATGAAGGAGGAAGAGAGGAAGAGAAGTATTAATATGAGAAATATCAATTGATTGCTTCTTGAACACCCCCAACCGGGGATCTAGACATGTGCCCTGACGGGGAATCAAACCAGGGAGCTCTCAGTTTGTGGGACGATGCCCAACCCACTGAGCCACACCAGTCAGGGCTTCCTATTGTCTTTTTAATGTGGCATATCCTGTTTCATTTCTGATATTGGTGATTTCTGTTTTCTCTCTTCTTATCTTTGCCAATCTTACTAGAAGTTATTATTTTTACTGATGTTTCTGTTTCAATTATTTTTCATTTTCTATTTTTATTGATTTCTATCCCTTATTATTTCCTTTCTTCTGCCTGCTTTTAGTTTATTTTGCATCTTTTAAAATTTCTTGAAGAACTTAGATTAGTTATTTGGGATATTTCCTTTTTTCTAATGTAAGCATTAGTGCCATAGATTTCCCATTCAACATTGCTTTAGCTGCATCTCACATATTTTATTTCCTTTGTTTATATTTAAATTTTATTTATTGATTTTAGAGAGAGAAATGGGGAGAGAGAGAGAGAGAGAGAAGCATTGGTGGATTCTTGTATGTGCCCTGACTGGGGGTTGAACCTACAACCTTAGTGTGTTGGGACAACACTCTGACCAACTGAGCTACTTGGCCAGAGCCATCCCATGTTTTAAATGTTTATTTTCATTCTTGTTAGTTCTATGTATTTTTAAAATTTTCCTTGTGATTGTCACTTTGAGCCATGAGTTATTTAGAAGTTTAATTTTTAGTTTTCAATTTTTAGTTTTCAAGTATTTGGAGATTTTCCTGTTGATCTTTTGTTTTGACTTCTAATTTAAGTCCATTATGGTCAGACAACATGCTTTATGTAATTTCAGTTCTTTCAGATTTGTTGGGTTTGTTTTGTGACCAAGGATATGGTCTGTCTTGGTAAATGTTCCAAGGGACCTTTAAAAGAATGTACATCCTGTTGTTGTCAGACGGAGTGTTCTATGTATGTTAATGAGATGTTTTCAGTTGTAGCATTGAGTTTGTTACAGAACAGAACCAAGGCGGGGTGAATGATATACTAGGACCCCCCTTTTCTCCAGGGGTCCCCACTCCCCACTAGGTTCACTATGCCCACCACCAGAGGACAGACGTCTCTCAATGCCAGAGATTTGTGAAAAGGAAAGGAATTATTTATTTAAAAGCTGTACAGACTTAGAGTAGTGACTGAATGTCTTCATTAAAATACTAAAGTCCTTTAGAATACTCACAGATGCACACAGTCCTTCCTTCTCTCTCTGCCCAAGCCCGGGATACTGTATCTCAGGAAAAGAAGTAGAAGTCCATGATTCGGGCTTCTGGCATCATCAGTTGTGTTGCCACCACGAACTCCAGTTAATCCAAAGCCATGTGGCACCTTCTTATAGCCCACCAGCAAGAGTACTCTCACCCCTTTGCTTCCAGGCAAAGTCTTTCCTGCTTCCTAAGTCACATGGCAAAAGGGAGCACCCCAAAGCTGCACGGCCCTCATTCTTGCCAAAGGTGTGGGGTCCCCCCTCTTCCAAAGCTGCATGGTCCTCTTTGGCATGGCTGCCGAGCCTGGGTTTAAATCCCCATGCCAATCTTCCTCTGCAACCCAATTTCTGACTCCTCCTACAATCAGTTACACCTGCCAGCATTCCTACATTCTTCCAGCTTTTCTGGGCTGCCATAGTGAGTCTGGGAAGGTGTGGCCCCCTGTCATGGAGCCAATCTTGTCCAAGCTCTCACGCAGGTGCTATAACCAGGGGGAGTCGCCTTCCAGTTACATCTTGGGTGGAAGTCACTTCCATCCCCCTGGCTCAGAGCATGGCCACAGCTATTTAACATATCTATGTAACCAGTTAAAGGTTATAGATATGTTAGATGACCACACCAGAGGTTAGCTGCAAAGCTGTTGCTGTACAACACAGCTCTGAATGGCCCTGCTCCATGTGTCCCATTCCCCCAGCTCAGACTGGTGAAGGTGAGGACATCCCATATATATTATTCTAATATTTCCTGGACATCTTGACTTCTGGACCCCATTACAAATCCCTAATTGGGGCTCCCCTCTTGGCTGCGCCCTGTTACAAGTTCTCTACTTTAGCTGATTTTCTTTTTGGTAGTCCTAGAAGTCCTAAGTGGGTGAAGGTCAGAATTTAAGCTCCCAATTACAGTTGTGGATTTATCTAATTCTTTTTGCTTGGTTTTTGCTTCATATACTGTGAAACGTTGTTTAGTGGATCAATTCTTTTTGTCATTATGCATTTTCCCTCTTTGCCCACAGTAACCTTCTTGCTCTGAATTCTACTTTGTCTGATATTAACATAGCCACTCAAGTTTCCTTTTGATTAATGCTTACATGATATCATGTTTCTTTCTTTTGCTTTCAGTCAACTGTGTCATTGAATTTGAGGTGAGTTTGGGGTCATGTGTTTTAAACCACTCTGCCAATCTCTACCTTTTAATTGGTATATTTAGACCACTTACATTTAAGGTAATTATTGATTTATTAGGGATAAGTCTGACATTTTATTATTTTTTTGTTTTTTCCTTCTGTTTATTATTCTTCTGTTTCTTTTTTATTGACTTCCTATGGGTGAATTGAACATTGTTTAGAGTTCCATTTTTATTTAATTGTTTTGTAGTATGTCACTTTGTAGTGTTTTGTTAGTTATTATTATTATATTCAGAGACTCTGTTACCAGGCAGTGTTTGGGAGTGGGGAAGAAGTGGGTGGGCCTGGGTCTCCTTATCTCACTGGGTAGAGGCCAAGGAGACACTGGGCTTCACTGCTGTAGCAACTCCGGGTAGACCAGATGGCCCACTGCTGCGTCGGTTTGGATCAGGAGCCAGAGCTGCCCCCAACTTTGCTGCTGTCAGTGTGTCAGGTCGTTTGGGTTGTAAAGTGAGGGCTGAAACTTCCGTTTTGGTTGGGTTTCCCCTCTCCCAGACTTAGTACAGAGAGAGTTGGATATTCTTGAGTTTGGGGGTTTTGTCCTTTTTTTGTCTGTCTGTGCTTTTTGGTGCTTCTAGGTTGCAATTTTCTCCTGTGCCTAGGTCAGGGTACATAGGAGATTCCAGAAGACTCAGAAAACTCAATAAATTCTTGTTTCTCAAATCTTGAGGTTTCTTGCCAGTCTTCCTTCTTTTTGCCAACTCTCAGGGTTCTTTTATCATTGTCTGTTGGATGGTGTCCAGGGCATTTAGCTGTAGTTATGTTATAGAACAGAGCCAAGGGGGGTGTATGATATACTATTACTGAAAGGACCCCCCACTAGGTTCGCTATGCCCGCTGCCAGAGGAAAGACATCTCTCAATGCCAGAGATTTGTGAAAAGAAAAGGAAATATTTATTTAAAAGCTATACAGACTTAGAGTAGTGACTAAATGTCTTCATTAAAATACTAAAGTCCTTTAGAATACCCACAGACACACACAGTTTCTCCTTCTCCCTCTGCCCTAGTCTAGAGTACCGTATCTCAGGAAAGAAGTAGGAGTCCGTGATTCAGGCTCCCAGCACCAACAGCTGCGTCGCCACCATGATCTCCAGTTAATCCAAAGCCATGTGGCACCTTCTCATGGCCCACCAGCAAGAATACTCTCACCCCTTTTTTTCTAGGCAAAGTCTCTCCTGCTTCCTAAGCCATGTGGCAAATGGGAGCACCCCAAAGCTGCGTGGTTCTCTCTCACATGGCTTCCATGCCTGCGTTTAAATCCCTGCACCAATCTTCCTCTGCAGCCCCATTTCTGACTCCTCCTACAATCAGTTACACCTGCCAGCATTCCTGCATTCTTCCAGCTTTTCTGGGCTGCCATAGTGAATCTGGGAAGGTGTGGCCCCCTGTCATGGAGCCAATCTTGTCCAAGCTCTCACGCAGGTGCTATAACCAGGGGGAGTTGCCTTCCAGTTACACCTTGGGTGGAAGTCACTCCCATCCCCCTAGCTAAAAGTATGGCCACAGCTATTTAACATATCTGTGCAACAAGTTAAAGGTTATAGATATGTTAGATGACCATGCCAGAGGTTAGCTGCAAAGCTGTTGCTGTACAACACAGCTCTGAATGGCCCTACTCCATGTGTCCCATTCCCCTAGTTCAGACTGATGGGGATGAGGACATCCCATATATATTATTCTAATATTTCCTGGACACTTTGAGTTCTAGACCCCATTCCAAATCCCTCTTTGGGGCCCCCTCTTGGCTGCACCCTGTTACAGGCTCCCGTTATAGAAACAGAGGAGGGAAAAGTGAGTGTACAGCATCTCATTCCAGAACCAGAAGCCAGGACAGACTATTTAAAAAATAATGTTTCAGACATAGTTTCTTTTTTCTGGTTGATTTTCCAGAAAGCAGAAGAAAATGCTATGAGTGGTATTTCCTAAGATCAAACCCCCTCTCTGCTTTCTTGGAAGGGATTGTCAGCATAGGTAGCTACAGGTTAATAAAGGTGTTACGGAAAAAAAACTCTTACACGATCTGGGGTGACGGAGTAAGCCTTTAATACATGCGTGGGCCCAGAGGAGACAGCTTCCAAATTCTGGGCACTGAGGAGGGGTCAGGTGGGCGGTTAAATACATTGCAACAAAGTGGGGAGGGGAGAGATCTCGTGATACAAGCAGGAGATATGTAATTGTGAAAACCAAGGACACGTGAAAGCAAGGGAAGTGGTCCCGGACCCAGGACAAAGAAAAACAGCAGGGGAGCATCCAGGGCCCAGAGCAGGGAATCAACTAACTAGTCAACAGGTGATAGTCTGAAGCTGGGAAGCCAGCAGGGAGCCATCATGGGCTGATGCAGAGTGCCAGCTTCAGTTTCTATCTATATTTTTAAATTTCTACTACAAAGGAAGGGAGCAAAGGGGGTCAGACATGAAGCCTAATGAAGAGGGAGCTGTGTGGGACAGTAAGCCTGCCTCACTAGGAAGCTGCCCCATTCACAGGCTCCCCAGGTGACTGTGGCATCCTCTGCCCTCGGGAACGAATCCCCAACCAGACAGGAAGGATGGGTCACTGACCATTAGCCAGGATTACTGAGGAAGAGATAAAACAATAAAGGGGAAATTCCTCTGCTGGGTGCATGCCCAGTAGAAGCCAAGATGGTGCAGGGGGAGGTCCTTCCACTATGAGGCATGCACAGTAGGAACTAAGATAGTGATCATAGAGGAGGGGGATAGCCTGGGAGAACACTTAGATTGGATAAGGGACGCAAGCCCTCTAAGGACTGGGAAATTGATTGGTTAGATTGAAAGAACGCCTAGTCCTTCCCAACCCTGATGCAATATAATCTAGCCTAAAAAAAGGCAAGGGGTGCTCTCTCTCTCTCTCTCTCTGTCACTCACTCACTCACTGGGTAACACATGCCTGCCCGTGTGCTCAGGTACAGTGGCAATGCTTGTTACAGCACCCCGGCCTGTTCAGTCCTGAAACAGTGGGGGAGTCTGATTGCCCGCTGCCACGAAGTGTGACTCCCAACGCCACTGTTTGGTGAAAAAGAAAGGAATTATGTATTTAAAAGTTTTACAGGTTTAGAATAATGGCAGAATTCTGCTGTTAAGTCCCACTCCCTTTAAAACACCCACAGACACACATACACACTCCTGCCTCCCTTTTGCCAAATCAGGCTGGTTTAAGAATATGACAGTCAGAGATACTGTCTTTCAGAAAAACAGAAGTCCTCGACTCAGCATTCAGGCATCTCCCATTAGTCGGTGCTTGTTGGACAGGTCCTGCAATTCCCATCACCATCAGCCATGTCACCGTGTTCTCCCGCTCCTAATCCAAAACCATGTGGCACCTGCTTACACACCTGACCTCATGGTGGGCTGGTGGGGAGGGCTGCCCTGCTTTGAAGACCCCCTATTCCTTCTGAAACCTAGCATGGTTTCTCAGACCTCTCACGGCTGCCGTG